>PVJC01050295.1:0-11855 GCA_004026665.1 Murina feae
TCACTGCATGCCTTCCATTCTCTCTGAAAAGCAATAGGAAAATATCCTCAGATGAAGATTTAAAAAAAAAAAGAGGTGAATACAGGTTATGGCCAACTACCCTTCCAAGTTTTCCCAGATGTAGCTGAAGGGGATTTCAGATCTCAACTTGTCAGCCCTTCATCTTGAGTCATGCAGTCACTAAAATCAGAACAGAGCCCAGCAAGTTGTTGTGTTCAGAGACTGTAATTCTGCATACTGGGAGTATTTTTTTTTTCTTTGAACTTGCCTTTTTTGGTTCCTTCGTAGGATTGTAGTTCATGTTCTTTGTCTGCCTGCAACAACACTGTCCTCCTATCCTTAAACTCTATTGGAGTCATCTTATAGAACTACTGTTGCTGCCAATGTATATTTTGTCCCAATCCTGATTTCTGTCCTCTAAACATTGGTAATGTTTGATAGTAATCAACATCTACAATGAGGAAGAGCGGCTTGCATTCTTGGAATTTTAATGGTAAAAACCAAAGGGAATTTAATGGTAAAAACCAATTACCCTGTTCTAAGCCAGGGAAATTCCTTAATACAAGTTTCAAGATATCTCACTCCAACCCACCTTAATTTTTTTTAATACTTCAACTTAGACTCTGGTTCAGCTAGGCAAACCTGATTGCTTTCTTTCCCTATGCAATTTTCTGCTCTGAAAAACAGAGCTGGAGAAAGCAGAGACCCAGAAAAGAGAAATGATTTATCCAGATTATATTTTGGTCTAGGACTCTTTCTCCAGTATCATACTTCTTACTTCTACCCGTAAGTCATTATCTTAGGCTTTCCCTATTACCCCACCCTTGCTTTCTCCTTTCTACCAAAGCCTGTCCTCAAACATTTCAATCTTTCTTAAAAATTTCTCCCCTAAGAAACCAGTCCTTTCTTATCTTCATCTGGCTTTGATCACTCCCTTTACTCCAAGATTCTCTTTCTCTTCCAGGCATGGAATTATAGACTGTAGGATCACAGGAATTTCCAACTTAGAGGATCACCCTAATTTTTATAGTAAAGTCATTTTACTATAAAATGAGAGTGGCGAGAGAGTAAGCTGGTACACCAAAGGGTCACAGGTTTGAGTCCTGCTGGACCAGGGCACATACCTGGGTTGCAGTTCACTTCCCCTCACTCAACTAGCTAAGTCATTAGTCTGAGTTCACAAAGCCAAGACTAAAACTCAAGTCTTTGAGTCCTTAGTTCAAGATTCCGTTTTAATACATGGAAACAACTGTTTGTGCTTCTTTTCTCTATCCATATTCTTATGTCTTCTCATTAAGTCCATCCTTCTAAAGATAAACAAAAAAATTTATATACTTATATGTATAGCCCATGGACATGGGCAACAGGGTAGTGAAGATTGGGGGGCGGGGAGAGGTAGGGGCTGGAAGAAGGGGATAAACGGGGGAGGAAAGGGAGATAACTGTAGTAATATCAACAATAAATAAATACACCAGCGAGAAAGAAAAGTCCATCCTTCTAATTTCTTTGTCACCATTACCATTATCATAATCATAGTCAATTGTCATCACTCAGCCATTCCCGAGAGCACTTTGCATATGCCAGTGGATACTCTGTAACCATTACCGATTGCCCGACTTCTTAACTCCTTTTCCTTATATCCCAAATGATTCCAGCTTTATGACCTTGTGAGTGTCCATCACTGTCAAGCCTCAAGGAAAACAAAGTTGGTACAATGAAAGAAACATTGCTACTGATGCAGTAAATCCACTGTTTATTCTGAAATATGAAAATACAACTTGCTAAACTGAAAGAGCAGGAAACACAGAGACCATAAGGAACATAATTTCATGGAAGTTGACCCAACTCTTATCTATTAGAATTCACAGGACCCAATACCAAGCAGTATGAAGTTGCTAGATTTCAAAGAGCCCATTACACTGTGGATGTAATGCACTGGACAGTAATGAACTCCTGACTCAAGCTGGGCCAATGTGATTCTCTTATGACAATTTAGAATTGAGGCCTAGAAACACTGGTACTTGTGAAGTTATATAAAGCTAGAGTCCAGATGGTCAACCCTGATGACGCTGTGAAAGAGAGAGAAGGAAGCAGAACCTCAGAGAAGCAATGAGACACTCAAGGAAATGACCAGCGATCTTGGGTACTGATTTCCACTCCTGGTTCCACCTCTTGGTGGTGAGAAACCAAGTAAGCTCATCAAAATTCCTCTACTGCTGCTGCTGCTGCTGCTGCTGCTGCATTTCTTTCCCCTTGCCTTGAACCAGTCGAGCAGGTTTCTTTTGTCACCAAGAAGTCTTAGCTAAGACCCTCCCCTCCTTCCTAGAACTGAAAGATGAACCAGGGGCAGTTGCACTTGGTTGGGAAGTCAAGAAGATTGCAAGGACTTGAAGACATTGTTTATTTCTCTGTAGGGGGTAGTACTTTTCATCTGTGATTTTCTGTGAAACAGATCTCACAATCACAGATATTTTCTTCTGCCAACCCTCCACCCTCATCCAGGTAAACACAGCAACTGTTGCTAGCCTTCAGCCTTCACAAAACTTCATGTGCTCTCATGCACTTCCTTCTGAAGAACACAGAGGACACTTTTGGTTTTTTTTAGGGAATGAAGCAAGTTTAAAGCCTTGATAAAGTGAATCCAACTGGTCTTTGCCAGCATTTTGCCTCTAATGTCTCTGTTGGAAGGTAGATAGGTATGTTGCGGAAATTTTCCAACTTCAGTCATTAGCAGACTACCTTTATGACTTCTAGTTTTCTTTTTCTTTTTTTAATCCTCACCAGAGGGTATGTTTTTCATTGATTCTAAAGAGAGAGGAAAGGAGAGGAAGAGAGAGAAAGACACATTGATGTGAAAAAGAAACATTGATAGGTTGCCTCCTATATGTGCTCCAAACAAGGATTGAACCTGAAACCTGGGTCTGTGCCCTCATAGGAAATCAAACTTGGGATTCTGTGGTGCATGGGATGACACTCTAACCAACTGAGCTACACCAGTCGGGGCATAGTTTCCTTAATATTTTTAGAAATATACTTAAAATTTCTTTTGCTTACCCTCACCTATAATGTTCATTAATGAAATCATAGGTTTGCTATGCATATTATATTTTTCTAATATATATTAAAATATAAAATTATTACAATAAAAATACATTAAGATCATCTTATGTGCACCACCTTAAGAAACATTAGTGTAGTGTGGGCATTGGAGTCAGACAGGCCTAGTTCAGGTCTTAACTCTGCCACTTAATACCTGTATGACCTTGAACAAGACATTTAGTCTCTCTAAACTTCAGTTTTGTCATAATAAGCATGTCTTCCTCAAGATTTGGTGAGGATTAAATAGGGTATGTTTAAATATAGTGTGTTTCAGCTGCTTAGCACAATGCTTAGCATAGAGTAAATACTCAATATATATTAACTACTATTGTTGTGCACTCTCATTCTGCCCTTTGTTTATTCCTCCTTATGTTTGAAACAGGCACCAGCATGAAATGGGTTTGCTTCTTGAAGTGTATGGAATTTATATGAATCCCTTCAGAGACCAGAATAGAAAGCTGAGTATGGAGCATCTGCTAGGTCCAGATTTGTTGTCTTCATGATGTGACATTATCCTATTGGGCTGATGTGACTGAGATAATGCAATCCTATCTAATAAAAGAGTAATATGCAAATTGACCATCACAAGATGGCTTCCCCCATGTGGTCAAAGACGGCTGCCACAAGATGGCCAGCAAGGGAGGGTAGTTGGGGGGACCCAGGCCTGCAGGGGAGGACAGTTGGGGGGAGACCCAGGCCTGCAGGGGAGGACAGTTGAGGGAGACCCAGGCCTGTAGGGGAGGACAGTTGGGAGGGACCCAGACCTGCAGGGGAGGACAGTTGGAGCGGGGACCATCCTGGCAGGGGGAGGAGAGTTAGGGGCATCAGGCCGGCACAGGAGCAGTTAGGCGTTGATCAGGCTGGCAAAGGAGTGGTTAGGGGCAATCAGAAGGCGAGAGGTTGGAAGCCAGCAGTCCTGCATTGTGAAAGGGATGTCCGACTGCCCATTTAGGCTCAGGACTAAACTGGCAGTCGGTCATCCCTCAAGGGTCCCAGATTGGAAAGGGTGCAGGTTGGTCTGAGGGACACCACCACCATCCCCCACCCCCCATTCTGTGCATGAATTTTGTGTACCAGGCCTCTAGTTGTTTCTATAAGACCTAATTTCCAAGGTGATCAAAGTCCTCATGAACATTTCCTAACTTATCCCTATTATGTGTGAACAAGTTTTATCTTCCTTAATTTTTTGGTGGGGGATCAAGATCCCAATAGGCCTGACCTGGTAACTGAGTAACATTGTGACAGAACCACACAGAAGAGTCCAGGACTCCTGATCCAGAGGGAAGATGCAGCCTTAGTGCGACATGGAAGGATTCATAGAAGTGAGCAGGAAAAGTGTTCCATGCTCCTTATGATTCTCCAGCAAAGAAATAGAGCATACTTAATTTTCCAGATTTGACCACTACTTAGCCATTCTCAAGGTAGTTTTCCTCAGAATACTATTTTGAAAACAGGGTCTTAGTTGATCATACTGGCATGAAGTCTACGTCTCAACTTCCTTGCTTTTATAAAATCAAGCTGTTCTTGGAATGCTGAAAAATAATCATTTCTGAAATTATTTTACCCCCTCCCTTCCCACCCTCACCCGAAACATCACCCTAGTCCCACCCTGGAAATAAGATTCCCGTCCGGTATCACAAGCCATTACCTGCCTGGGAACTGATTTCCTCCACAGCCTGTCTTTGGTTACATGCTTGTTAATGTGTAATATTTCAGTTCTTTATTTGGTTCTTTTTAAAACTTGTGTTTTCTTCTCCTTTAATTTTGAGAACTTAAAAAATATAAGAAAGTAATTACTTATTTTTAAAAAATAAAATCTTAATGAAAGCTAGAATTAGAAGAAATATCACATTATATAGACACGAAACAAAGTCCTAATGAGGACAAGTCACACAGCAAGACAATAGCACTCCTAGAAATAGAACTGAAGTCCCCTGTCTCCTGGCACAGTTTTTCACTACTGAGGTGATTCCTTTGTTTACATTTACAGGTCTGGGTGTATTAGTGAACCCTTTGAAATATCTTAATTCTGTGTTTTTCATTAGGGATGTTTAGTATAAATTACTCTAGGAGGAAAGGAAGAGATAGTTATGCAAACACCTGCTGTAGAATAAAAAGTATTCTATTCTTCATATTCTAAAATATGAAGACCCAAAAATATAGATTTACAGAGAGGACCCCCTTTTTTATATTGATGTGGGTGATCAAAACTTGTCCTCAGTTATAAATTGACCTGGGTTATGTCAGGCTTTTACTCATCATTGTGCCATGCTAAGGAGTGATAAGCAGGTACCTCCTGGAGTTAGGTTTTTCTTGCTGTAGGAGAAATGAAGTACAGTCAACAGAGAGCCTGAAAAAGGAGGTAGTATGACACAGCATTCACCGTTTCTTTGCTTTTGTTCTGAAGAGATTTGAGATAGTTTAAACAAAGGGCATGCATACAATAAAGTTAGTATCAGGGTTGTATAAAGTAAGAAGAAGCAAACCAAGAAGGCTATCATGGGTACTAAATATACTTTTGTCTCTAAGCCTCCTGGAAACCATAATAAAAAGGGAAACAAGTTGTAAAGAAAGGAGGATGCCTACCAATTATCCATAACAGAATAAGATTTTCCTGGAACTAAATTCTAAAAATATCTTTTCACACATAAGATCTTATTTTAAGAGCTATTGTGCAATATAATAGACAATGTCCTGGACAGTAGCTTTATAATAAATGCAGAAAATTTTCATAGGACTGTTTCCTGTAACAATTTTGGATTGTAGTCAAGATTATTAAAACAAGGCTTCATGGCTATAGCATTAGATTAGTCTTTGATGAAGAGCCAGATATTTATTGTTTCTGGGACACAGTTTTCTCTCCTATAAATAAAGGAATTGCTTTTTAGATGAGAGAAGAGTAGGGAAGCCTATCAAATTCATCTGGGGAGTTTGTTCAAAATGCACATGCCCCCTACATTATCCTATCCCCTTGCATATCAAATGTTTTGTGAAAAATTATTCTAGATGACTCTTTTTAAAAACATATTTTTATAGATTTTAGAGAAGGAGGAATGGAGAGGGAGAGAGAGAGAGAAAACAAAAGAAAACAAAACAAAACAAAACCCCATTGATGTGAGAAACATCAGCTGCCTCCTACATGCCCCCCACTGGGGATCAAGGCTGAAACCCAGGCATGTGACCTGACCTGGAATTAAACTGATGACCTTTTGATGTATGAGACAATGTGCAACCAACTGAGCCACACCTGCCAGGGTCACTATATCTCTATCTCTATCTCTATCTCTATCTCTATCTCTATCTCTATCTCTATCTCTATCTCTATATCTATCTATATCTATATTTATATCTATATCTACTAGGGACCCGGTGCACAAAATTCGTGCACGGGGGGTGGGGGGATTTCTCAGCCCAGCCTGCCCCCTCTCACATATTGGGAGCTCTCAGGGAGTGTCCTACTGACGGCTTAGGCCCGCTACTTGATCCCCTTGGGGAGCAGGCCTAAGCCACAGTCTGGCCTCCCTTTGTGGAAGGCAACCAGGCTAATCAGGGGAAGCTACCAGCCCCATCACCCCGCTGCTGCAGCCACTGCCAGTCACCACAGCCACCAAGGTGTTTTCATCAACACTGACTCCAGTCCCTTCACCATGAAGAAATGACAACTTTCTTTAGTCATTTCAAGATGTGTCTTTCATAGGATATGACATTTCTTTCTTTCTTTTTTTATATCCTCACCTGAGGATATGTTTCAATTGATTTTTAGAGAATGTGGAAGAGAAGGGAAAAACAGAGAGAAACATCAAAGTGAGGGGAACACTTTGATTGGTTGCCTCCTGCATATGCTCTGACCTGGGCCCCCGCCAGGGAGGAGCCTGCAACCTAGGTACATGCCCTTGGTCAGAATTGAATCCAGACCCTTCAGTCAGCAGGCTGAGGCATTATGCATTGAGCCAAACCGGCTAGGGCAGGATATGACATTTCTTAGCCCTCCAGCAGTGGACCTTCATTTTTTTTCTCTAGGACTGTGGTGGAAAAACCCTAGATCATCTTTAGGGATTCTTATTACTCAAGTTACTAAGAATATTACCAGTGGCGAACAGGGAGCTTAGCCAATGAGCGGTAAAAAAATGTGTTTCCTCTGTAGTTCACTCCGATCACTGGCCCCACCACTGTCCAGGCTGTAGCTTCTGGCCTAGGATGCAGGCCTGGGCAGGAGACCCCCAAGCCCCTCCTATCGCCTGCTTCACAGAGCCCAGGCCTCTGTAATCACCAGCTCTGATTCTGCTCCCTGCCATTGCAGGCTCTGCCCTTGCCCCACTGGCAGCCTCTGGCCAAGGCTACAGGCCTGGGTAAGGGACCCCCAGACCTCTGCTTTGCTGGCTCCACCGGTGTCCAGACCCCTGTGATCGCAGGCTCCGCCCCTGCCCCTCTGATTGCTGGCTCTGCGGAGCCCAGGCCCCTGCGATCTCTGGCCTTGCCCCTGCCCAGGCCTGAGGCCTGGGTATGGCACTCTCATACCCCTTGGATCATTGGCTCTGCCCCTGCCCCCTCTTATCACCGGCTCCACCCTTGCCCATGCCTGAGGCTTCTGGTGAAGGCCTCTGGCTTGGGCAGGGAACCCCCAGCCCCCTCTGATCGTCTGTTCCGCCCCTCAGGCCCCCTGCCTCCCCTGCTACCTGCCTGGCTAACAAGCCTGATCACTTCAGTGGTGGGGTTGAGCCAGACTGGGCACCACCATCTTGTGGCTATGGGGGAAGCCATCTTGTGGCTATAGGCCCCGCCATCTTGCATCCATGGGGGTAGCCACCTTGTGACTATGGGCACTGCCATCTTGTGACCATCTTTGTGATGGAGTGACACCTAATTTTTATATTATTCTTTTATTAGATAGATATCTATATCTATATATCTGTATCTCTATCTGTATATCTATATCTATATCTATATCTATATCTATATCTATATCTATATCTAGTGGCCAGATTATTATGACCACCTGACATTTGTAGGCAAATTAGCTATAATTTTGCGCTGAAGTTGCTGGAGGGCCAGACCATTATAAATAGGGAAGCAGGTTGTTTACCACGATAGTAGAAGTGACTTTTTTCTGAAGATATGGGTAAACAACACGATTTAACAGCCTTTGAATGTGGGATGATTATTGGCACTCGGAGTCATGGAGGAAGTATCAGCAAAACAGCCAAAGGCCTGTTCAAACACCTTTGCTGTCTGCAGTTACCAAGATAAAATGTCTCCAATTCACACAGGAACACAAGGATTGGACAGTCGAGCACTGGAAAAAAGTAATATGGTCCGATGAATCACGTTTCCAGTTACATCATGCTGATGGCATAGTGAGAATTTGGTGGAAATAGCATGAAAGCATGCACCTCACATGCATGAGTACAAGCCTTCAAGCTGGTGGGGGTAGTGTTATGGTTTGGGGCATGTTTTTCTGGCATAATTTGGGCTCCTTAATTGTGTGGAACAATGTCTGAATAGCACAACATACCTAAGTATCATTGCTGATCACGTTCATCCTATCATGTTGATGGTGTATCCCAATGGAGATGGCTTCTTCCAACAAGACAATGCGCCATGCCATGGTGCTTGTATTATGCAGGAGTGGTTTCAAGAACATGAGGGAGACTTTACCTTGCTTAGGTGGCCCCCACAATCACCAGATCTCAATCCAATTGAGCATTTGTGGGATGAAGTTAAAAGAGCCATTGGGCAGATGGTTCCACAACCCTCAAATCTCACAGAACTGGACAGTGCTATTCATCAGGCATGGTGACAGATTCCTCACATCACCTTTCAATATTTTGTGGAGTCAATGCCAAGAAGAATTGCCACAGTATTGAAGGCAAAATGTGGCCCAACGAAGTACTAATGGGGTGGTCATAATAATCTGGCCACTTAGTGTGTGTGTGTGTGTGTGTATCCCATGTTTAAAGGCTGTTAAATTGTGTTCTTTACGTATATCTTCAGGAAAAAAATCACTTCTACTGTCGTGGTAAACAACCAGCTTCACTGTTGATAATGGTCTGGCCCTCTAGCAACCATAGCACAAAATCATAGCTAATTTGCCTACAAACGTCAGGTGGTCATAATAATCTAGCCACTCATAATAATCTGACAAAAGTCTATTTCAGAGAGGAAGGGAGAGGAAGAAA
Source organism: Murina feae (assembly GCA_004026665.1). NCBI lineage: Eukaryota > Metazoa > Chordata > Mammalia > Chiroptera > Vespertilionidae > Murina > Murina feae. The sequence goes on from PVJC01050295.1 coordinate 9,276, forward strand.
GAGAAAGAAGCATCAACAATGAGAGAGAATCATTAATCAGCTGCCTCCTGCATGCCTCCTCCTGGGGATGGAGCCTGCAACCCAGGCATGTGCTCTAGACTGGAATCAAACCCGGGACCCTTCAGTCTGCAGGCCAACGCTCTATCAACTGAGCTAAACTGGCTAGGGTCAAGGTGACTTCTTTTAATACCAAAATATATTGGAAGTGATATCATACTTATGTACACACCTCTGAAAATGAATATATTTAGTTATATATTCTTTAGACCTTAAGAATAAAAAAATAAATAAAACATTATAGAGCGAGATGAAGTCTCTATATGAGTTACAATGGGCTGGGCTATATGCAGTAAGAAGCATACAATTCCACAATTTTAGTGGCCGAAAACAACAAAAGTCTATTTCTGAATCGTGACACGTGTTTACTGTAGGAACTCTGTTGTGCATTGTCCTTTCTCCAGGACTCAAGCTGATGAAATAGCCAGAAACAATGACATATGAAATACTGTTATTTCGTCTGAATAGCACAACATACCTAAGTATTGTTGCTTAAGGGAAAAGCAAAAGGGAAAAGATGTGGTAAATTGTGCATATGGTTCTTAAACCTTCCTTTCAGAAGTAACACTTCCACTCACATTTTATTGATTCAGGTAAGTCAGAGGGTCATGCCTAACTTCAAAGAACGTGCCTAGAAGAAAAGTCGGAATATTCACCAACAGACCCAATGACTGTCGCAGTCTCCTTTCCTTCCCTCTCCAGACCTATTTTCCTCTCCCTTCAGAGGCGGCCCCTGTCATGAATTTTAGTGCATATCTAGACCCTGTTTTATTTTTTTTACTACAAAATACTAGTAAACATTTTTGTAAATGATATGTATTGTTACTTTGTGCATTTTATAAAATATTTGTTAATGATATCACACTTTTAGAATGTCTTAAATTTTTAAAGTCATGTTTTGTTTCCAGGATTTATCTATGCTGAATCATGCAGATCTGAATCATTTATTTAAACTGCTGCATAGAATTCCATATTATAAATACACTGTGATTTATTCATCTCTTTCCTTACACATGAACAAACTATTTTCAATTTTTCATTATTACTGGTAGTATGGTATTGTAAATATGTTTGACAGAGTCCTTGGTAGTCTTTCTCAATTGCATTTAATGAGACATTAAATTGCATTAAATGTCATAATGCAATGACTGTATGTAGTGAAGTAACTTCCCTCCTGTGCAGATAGAGTGATACTAGTTATGTACCATCCATAGGAGAGTTGAGAAAATAGTCACTCCAATAATTGTTTGTGTTCTCTGGTTCAGATGAAGAATCCTATTTGAGAAAAACTGTTTGGAGTTAACTAGAAGTAGATTTCAAGGTCTTTGAATGTGGACATTTTTAACTTTACCAAATTGTTCTTCAAAATAGACACTGAAATTTCTATCGGTTACGTATGACAGTTTTCCTTTTCCTACATCTTTCCCATCACTTGCTATTTTCAGACATTTTATTTTTGGCCAATCCCATGGGTATGAAACAGTGTCTCATTGTCATTTTAAGTTTCATGTCTCTGAGTACCAGTGAGGTGGAGCATTTTTTCATATTTAGCAATTGAATTTTTCTGTGCATCACCTGTTCAAGTTCTCTGCCAATGTCATCGTTTATGTTTTTCCTGTTAGTTTGTAATAATTCTTTATACCTTTTGAATCTAATGCTTCCTCTGTTACATATGTGTCCATCTTTCAGTGATTCTGGTATATCTTTCACTTACACATCACCCACCACGATCACCAAGGTCACTTCTATCTCTAACATTTTATGTATTTATGTTGTGACTTAACATACATATACATATACACCCAAACATAGGAAATTTTAAACTAAACTATGAAGAGTTCTTCTAAATATATAGATGCATTTTATATATCCCTTCTTCCTGAAAAGAAGTCATATTTTGAATTTGCCTAAATTACAAAGAACTTTTGAATGGCCAGATCTGGACAAGCACCATCATTGTTACCCAGAGATGAGCAAGTTCAAATATTCTCCTCATAGAGGCCTTCTTGGACCTAGAGGGCAAAAGAACTGTTTAAAATAAGCTGACCCATCCTTCAAAAGAAACAGAGTTTGTGGTTCTCTCTAACAGGCCAAGCCAGAGCGATTAGTGGTGCCCTGTGCTCATGAATTGGCAGTGGTGTCTTGAAAAGGAACCATTAGCTTAAAAAACATTCGAAGTGCAAAAATAGTGTGATAATTATAGGAGTGAGTGGAGAGTTGAATTTTTTCTAAAATACCATAATTATCAAGATAGACGATGTGCCAGGGTGTGTTAAGACCATGAAGTTATTTATGGTATTTTCCCCCCTTTTCTCTAGTCTCCAAATCTAAACTAATAAAAGCGAAATATTAAAATTAACCGTTTCTCCGAGACAGGGTAAGCCACGCCCACCAGCCAATCAGAGCGGCTGTATGCAAATTAGCCCAGCCAACATGGCGGCCGCCACTCCCGGGCCTGAGTAAACAGCCCTTTCCATTGCGGCAGGAGCGAAAGTGAAGCTGTGCCCTTCAGCTCAGCTCCGA
>PVJC01050296.1:0-11852 GCA_004026665.1 Murina feae
AGTATTAATTTCATCTAAATATTCAAATTTATTGCCTGTTCATATGATTGCCTTGCAAATTTTAAAGATCTCTATCTTACCCAATAGTCCTAACCCCCTTTAAGAGTCTATGATTTACCTATGACTTTCCTCATTTTGAGGTCTGGCTTATTTAATCTATTTCAGTCATTTTTAAAACTCAGCTTTTAATTTAGCTTTTCACAATATTTTTTCCTTTTTATTCTTATTTTTATATTTTGCTTTTTATTCTATTAAGTTTTATTTTTATCTTTTGCTTTTTTATTGTTGTTCTATTATTAGCTTAATTTATTCTCATTATGTATAAACACATAAAATTTTCCTTCTATGGAGCACTTTAATTGTATCCTCTCACCCAAGTTTTGATGTGTAGTTTTTGTGATAATTTCTACTTTGTAATTTTTAAAAAATATATTTTATTGATTTTTCACAGAAAGGGAGAGGGATAGAGTCAGAAACATCGATCAGCCGCCTCCTGCACACCCCCGACTGGGGATGTGCCTGCAACCAAGGTACATGCCCTTGACCGGAATCAAACCCGGGACCCTTCAGTCCGCAGGACAACGCTCTATCCACTGAACCAACCGGTCAGGGCCCTACTTTGTAATTTTTACTATGATTGCCTCTTTAACCCACAAATTATGTAAAAGTAGTTTTAATTTCTTAGGTGTATGGAATTTGTTAAAAAATGTTTTATTATTGATTTGTACTTATAAAGCAACAGAGATTAGAGAATGCAGTCCATCTGATTAAGTAGTTTTGCGTGATTTAAAAAAATTAATCCTCATGAGAGGATCTCTTTTCCATTGATTTTTAGAGAGACTGGGAGGGGAAGAGACAGAGAGAAACAACAATGTGAGACAGTCACATAGATTCGTTGCCTCCAACTCCCTGCCCCCTCACCCCACCCTCCCACACACCCAGAGGCCAAAACCAAGGCACGTGCCCCTTACCTGAATCCAGCCAGCATGTAGGGTATGGGCTGATGCTCTAATGAGTCAAAATGGCTTAGGGCAAAGGAGTTTGTTTTAAAGACTTTTTGTGGCCTAAAATATGGGCAATTTTTACACATGTTCCATGTCGGAAAAGAGCACATATTTATTTATAAGAGCAAATTTGATTTTTCTATTTTTAACAATAGTTTTATGTTTGATCAATCAGTTTCATAAAAGTCTGAAAAAATTTTATCACTACAAATTTTCTATTTTATCTGGAGAGTAGATTGTTAGTTACTAATTAATGATTGTTTTATCGGTTGGAGGAATAATTATTTATCTCTAAAAATGCTTTTGGCCTAAAATTGTATTTTGTCTGGCATTAATAATGCCTTACATACTTTTTCTATCACTTTTTCAATTTTTCCCTATCATTTTACTTTAGGTTTGTTTCTTGAAAACAAACTTTTATTTTGAATCTAATTCTAAAGTTTCTGCTCTTTAACAATTGAGTTCAATATATTTATATTTGTCCTGATTACCTGCTGTATGTTTTCCTTAAAAAATTCTGAAGTTATTTTGTGTTTGATCAACACAAGACCTCTAGAATGGCTTTTAATTTTCTAAAACATCCTTCTAAATTTCATATTATTGCTGTCCAGAATTTTGGTATTACTTTGGTCCTAAGCATAAAATTTTAGGGTTTAGGTCCTGGCCAGGTGGCTCCATTGGTTGTAGCATTGTCGCATACACCTACAGGCTGTAAGTTCAATTCTTGGTCAGGGCATACACCTGAGTTGTAGACTGGATTCCCAGTGGGGTGTGTATGGGATTGATGTTTCTCTCTCACATCGATATTTCTCTCTCTCTCAAATCAATAAACATATCCTTAAGTTAAGATAAAAAAATGTAGCATTTATACTAAAAATTTTTTATACTAAAATTTTTATAATAGTTTTACCAATTTATTTGCTTACCGTAGCTTCTTGTATCCCAGGCCTTCCTCCAGAGTTCATTTTTCTCTTTACAGATGTACACATCTTTTAGTAGGTCTTTTAGCAAGGGTCTTAGGTATTAAACTCTTATTCTTTGTAGACCTGAAAATATGCTTATTTTTCCTCCTCTGGAATGGTAGTTAAGTACAAAATTCTATATTTTGTTATTTTCTCTTGATATTTTGAGAATATTAACCACCAGTATCTTCTGTTGTTATTAGACAGCAATAATGGCTTTATTAAGGCTCTGCAGAGCCATAGTCTGCCACGCTTCACTTTTGGGTGATACTGAAGGTGGAGGCTGCTTAAGCTTCTGAGCCACAATCTACTGAGCTGCAGCACATCCACCCTGCAGCTACCTTGGGGAACCTCAGCAGGATGGGGCTGGTTCTAGCAAGCCCTGGGCTAAGGTGGGTGGCAGGATGTAATTATTATTGATGAGAATCTGCTGTCAAAATGTTGATTATTGTATGTAAGTAATGCATTTTTTCTCCAGTACCTTTTAAGATTTTTTTCTTTATCCTTAAAATTCTAGTTTCATTTGTTCAATTTACTGATTTTTTAGTCAAGGATTAATATTTGGCTTACATTCTAGGAAATTTTACACCATTATTTCTTCAAACATTGTCTCTGCTTTCTATTTCTAACCTCTCCTTCAGGAACGTCAAATAGATGTTGGAACTCCCCAATTTATCTTTTTACTCTCAATTTCTCTTCATATTTGTGCTATATTGTATTATTTCTTGTTTTATCATCTGATTCACTAATTCTTTATTCAACTCTATTCAATATACTGTTTACCCTACATATCGTTTTTATTTCCCAATTTCCCCCTCAAAGTCTAAATTTGCTTTGATACCCACCTGTTTTTAATTAATAATTATCATTTTATTGCCTCACAATGTTTTACAACCTTTGGGCATAGTTTAAAAGAAGCATGTTAAAAATTTTCAAGATTAAAGTCTTTTATTTCAATTTCCTTGGGCATAAAGTCTCCTATTTTGCTGCTTTTTGTTTGTGTACTTCCATTTTGACTACCTCTGGACATAATTTTGCTTTTGAGTTTTATAATTTTTTTTTATTTGAAGAAGCTCGTTTTGCATGAGAGTTGTTTTTTTCCTTTTATTTCCATCCACAACCTTATCCTTTCTAATCAGATGGTTTTGGCAGTTGCTTCAGTTTGGCCCTTTAAGTCCATTTCAGATCTTTTTTAAAAGATATATTTTATTGTTTTTTACAGAGGGGAAGGGAGAGAGATGGAGAGTTGGAAACATCGATGAGACAGAAACATCGATCAGCTGCCTCCTGCACACTCCCTACTGGGTATGTGCCCACAACCAAGGTACATGGCCTTAACCGGAATTGAACCTGGGACCCTTGAGTCTGAGGGCCAACGCTCTATCCGCTGAGCCAAACCGGTTAGGGCCATTTCAGATCTTTTATTGGTAACTTAAGTTTCTGGTCCCACAGAATTATTTAGTTCTGCTCACTAAACCAAAGAATGGTGCTCTCTAGGTTTTAGTTACTGCTCTCTTTGCTTCTCCCCTCTAACAAGAACAATTAAACTAATTTTCAACTGCAACTGTGGAAAGCTGCTTGGAGTTTTTCCCCCCTATCTTGGTTCACAAGTAGGTAAGACAATAAGGTCCCACCAGATCATTGCTTCATTCACATAGACTAGATCTGCGGGCCTGCTCCATGTGAGATGCCACCCTACAAGTTAAAACTCCAGTACCATTGCCCATGTTTTTAAGCCTAAATTCTTCTTGGACCTATGGCTTCAACTATAGATTCACAATCCATTTCTAGTCCAGAGAGTTCTTCAATTTTTGTTGCTGGGTATAGCTATATGTTTTTTAATTTAGTCTGTTTTTCTCCAATATTTTATTTAATATGTCTGTGCTTGAAATGAGAGAGAACAGAGAGGTTTCAAAAAGCTAAGTGAACTTGACTTCATGACTGGAAGTCATTTATACTTATGTTTCAGCAACTTTGAGATAGCTGAAAAGAATGGATTCAACATACAAAAATTTAGAAAAAAAACAACTTGGCCTTAAAAAAACACATTAGAAATTTTGTGTTACAGAGTTTTAGATCAAGAAAAAACTCGAAAGTTTTCCAGTTTTGAGTAGTAAAAGTAAACTATATATATATATATATATATATATATATATATATATATATATATGTTATTCCTTAATTAGCATTTAAAAAGTGGTAAGTCATGCTGAGTCCCAGGCCTGGGTTGTGTTCTAGTGCTTCACTATCATATACTTAGAAAGCTCTTAGCTGGAAATAAATATGCTTCATTGTAATAAAAAAAAAGTGGGAGGTCATATTTAAAGTTTATTAAGGTTAGCTAATCACTAACAACTGAAATATATTTATAAGTGGATAATTAGAGCTCATGTAAAATATACTATAAAGTTCTAGTCCTGATAAACACTATGAGAAAAAAGTACAGTTTTTTTATCTATTTGGTTTTATTTGCTTTTATTAAATTTATTGGGGTGACATTTGGTTTTATAAAAGTCAATTATAAATTAAGTTTATTTTCTTCAAAATAAATTGATTTCCTTTAAAATCACAGTCACGGGCACCCAAGGCATGCATATATATATTAACTATACCACAGAGGTAGAGTTTTCTTGGAGGTGGAGGAGAACTTTGTCTAGGTGGGAAGAATCAGAATCACAGGAAAGGGAGGTAGACTGTTTTACACTACATATATACTAGAGGATTCTGATACTCTCCCCTGCAGGATATGTTCCTCCCACCCACCACTGTATATTCACCATTACCTTAGTGATCTACTGTTAAGGATGAGATTCATAACCCTCAGGAGAACTGAGAAGGAAGAGATTAAGAGGCACTGTTGTAGGGTTTTCTGTTTAGCATTGTTCCTAAAAATCACAACCAGCAAAGAAAAACCAAGCTTCTTCAGTTTGAATGAAGGAAGAATGATGGATTATAAAGCAAAGATGGAAAGAGAACAGAACTCTACAATGATACAGAATAATCTATACAGACTCCAGCAATGTCTCAAAGTATAGAGGACTTGTCATCAGAATCTCCTGGAATATTAGTTAAAATGCAAACTCCCATTTCAAATATGCTGAACCTGAACCTCTAAATGTGGGGTTGCAAACCTCATTTTCAAAAAGTATCCCAAGTTTTGAGACTTATAGCTAGAGAGAGAGATTTATAATTATATTTCCTTTAACAAATCCAGGGAGAAAGAAATACCTTTTCTAAAATAATACTGAGCTTTAGCCCTAACCGGTGTGGCTCAGTGGATAGAGCGTCAGCCTGTGGACTGAGGGGTCCCAGGTTCGATTCCGGTCAAAGACATGTGCCTTGGTTGTGGGCACATTCCCAGTGGGGGGTGTGTGGGAGGCAGCTGATCGATGTTTCTCTCTCATTGATGTTTCTATCTCTCTTCTTCTCCCTTCCTCTCTGTAAAAAATCAATAAAATATATTTAAAAAAAATAATACTCAGCTTTACATTCTAGACTAGAGGCCTGATGCACGAAATTTGTGCAAGAGTAGGCCTTCACAGCCCCGCCCACTGGTCGTTCTGGAGGTTGTTCCACCATCTGGTCTAATTAGCATATTAGCTCTTTATTATATAGGAGGATAGGAGCCTGAGATACTACACAAACTGAGTAAAAATTAACATTTTCATATAATATTTTGTGAAATAAATTAATTTACTTTGTTCAAATTAGAATATAACAACTTCCTATTCAATAAGCCATTAGTGAAGATATTAATAAGCATTATAATTAAAAGTGGCTTGATACTGAAAATTTTATTTTAGATGGCCTAAGTTAATTGTGCTCAATCATAATTTATTCATAATTTATAAATTAAGCACTGCTCCTGAGTTTAAACAAATCCCTCTGGAAAACAATGGATATTGACTTTGCTTGATTTTTAAAACCATTAGGCACAAATTCCACTTTTTTTTTCCAAAAGAAAAGAAAAGGAATGTTTGCTTATAAATAAGTATTCACCTTTTTAAAAATCAATTTCAAAATGAGGTAACAGGAGACAATTATAAGAAGAAAAATTTTAATGTATACAAATTAGGGCATGAATAATATAGCAAATGTTTTAACTAATTTTTTGTTTATATGAGGATTATACATATATTTAAATATATTTTTATTAATTTCAGAGAGGAAGGAAATGGGAGCAAGAGATAGAAACATCAATGATGAGAGAGAATCATTGACTGGCTGCCTCCTGTACACCCCCTAGTGGGGATCAAGCCCACAACCCAAGCATGTGTCCAGACTGGAAATTAAACTGTGACCTCCTGATTCATAGGTTGACGCTTAACCACCAAGCCACACTGGCCAGGCTGAGGATTATATTTTTAAAATCCAATATAGTACTCTAAATCTAAGTTTCAGATTTCTGATGAACAAAATTGAATGCAGGACTTTATAATCGAGACTTTTTCTCTGGGGTATCTTAACTCTCCCAGTAAGGAGAATATAAAAGAACTAACTCTCTGAATAAGAAAATCTATTTCCACCTATGAGATTTGTTAGGAATACCATATAAAAAGAATACTAAGGAAGCAAATTACTAGTAATGTAAATCTTTTTTTTATTTAAACTTTATAATGTTTCAATTGAAGAGGATTTCCTTTGTCACCCACCAGGGTCCTGGAACTTCGTGGCTGGAATTCAGATATCCAGAGTTCTGGTTATCTACAACATCTATTCTTTATGTAGTAGCTTACAAGCATCAAAGGCCACCCTCACCTGATGCTTGGCCGGATCTATGCCCTCCAAAATAGTCTTCATGTCCTCCTGCTTGTCCTGTGAAAGGAAAAAGAAGAACTCACGGATCTTATTCCAAAATGAAAATCACATTTGGTCATGAAGACCTTGTGAATGACTGGTACTTCAGATGCTGGGCTTTATTAAACTCAGGCTCTTTAACGAAAAATATTCTCATCAGTAGAGAACATAATCCAGGAGCAGAGATTTTTCATGCCTTTGTCTCCCAACAACTAAAGCAAGAACAGTTATCTTTTAACATCTAACTAAAGAAAATAATTAAATGATTTGGAGATATCACAAGTTGGGAGAAAAACATAAGAAAACCATTATAAGATAACTACATAGTTATTAGGATGGTAGCGCTCATACTTTTCAACTAAAACTTGAGAGAGAGAATATCTGTATTTTCTCTAGATATAGACTCCTAACAGAGAGAAAGTACTTGAAGGTGAGATAAGAATGTAATTGAGGAAACAGTAATAAGCTTTGCAGCCACTAACCAGAGTTAACTAAGTCTCCAAATAAAAGAAATGGAGCCTAGAGAAGGCTTTATTCTAAGTCATTCCTACCTCCTACCTCCTACATGTGCTTACCTTAAGGGGACGCATGCTCCTATAGTAGAGATTTGGTGAGAAAGAATTGTGAAACTACTATATTTGTGAAGGCTCGCTTCCTCTCCCTGCCCCATCCCTATATGACTTTCAACAAATGGCAAGCCTCATTCAAATACGAATAATCACAAAGTATCCAACCTAGAACTTAAGAAGTTCCTACAAAAATGGAAACAACAAGAGTGAAATATTTCTCTACACTTTAAAAAAAAATTAGAGCACATAAATTCTTTAAGTAGCTGAACAAAGTGATATAACAGCAAGAGGAGATTTAAAAGTGAGTTGGGCACGGCCAGTGTGGCTGAACAGTTGAGTATGGACCTATGAACCAGGAGGTAACAGTTCGATTCCTGGTCAGGGCACATGCCCCAAAATTTGATCTCCAGTGGGGGGCATGCAGGAGGCAGCTGATCAATGTTTCTCTTTCATCATTGATGTTTTTATCTCTCTCTCCCTCTTCCTTGCTCTCTGAAATCAAGTTCAGGCACTTAGGAATTAAGAAACTATATATGAAAAACTAGAAAAATTAACACTGAATCCACCTAATCAACTGGGAGAAACAGGGTCATAAAACAGAATGTAAATGTTATACAACCAAAGTAATAATAAAATGTAACTCCTGAAAACCTTATGGCGCAAGATACATTACATTCCTCTTTCAGAATGAAGTCAATAGATACTGTCTACATATTTTATTTTTAAACAATAAATGTTCTTTAAAAAAAATTAACAGGACAGAACCAAGATGATGGCATAGGTAAACACCTGATATTCCTCTTTCAGAATGAAGTCAATAATACTGTCTACATATTTGATTTTTAAACAATAAACGTTCTTTAAAAAAATTAACAGGACAGAACCAAGATGATGGCATAGGTAAACACCTGTATTTGATGCCTCCCACAACCACATCAAAATTACAACTAACATACATAACAACTATCATCCAGAACCACAGGAAAGCTGGCTAGTGGAAGTACTACAATTAGGTTAAGAAGAAAGCGCATTGAGACTGGTAGGAGGTTCAGAGATGTGGAATGGTCTGGCACCCGGGTGTGCCGCTTTTTAAATCGGGAGGTAGATACAAGGTCATGCTTGCTCTGAGCTTCAGTGCTGGGTGAGACTCTGGGGGACCCAGACACATACGGGGAGAAACTCGACTGTCTGGCATCAGGGCAGAAATGCAGGGGCAGCAATGTCAGAGGTGCTCACAATGGTCATTGTTTTTGTGCTGGGACCTCCCAGGTGTAGGGCTGACTGGCAGTCATTGCTGTTTGCTCTGCCCTGGAGATTCTGAGACCCCGCCCTACCCAATTTATAACCCCACCCAAGCTGTGTGAAGCAGCTTTTGCATATGATGGCTAAAACCTGTCAAACAAGCTGCAGCTGGGTCAGGGAGCCCCAAAGCTATCAAAAGAAGGCCCAAGGCAGCACCAGCACCTGCCTGCCTTGCTTCACAGCTGGGCTTCAACTGGGCACTTCCAAACCCCATACAAAGAGGAGAAATATGCAGATCTCTCTGTAGCTCCTGCTGGGTGGCCCCAGGCAGTAGCTGACTTTGCACCTCCTTGGAGATCCAAGAGCCAGTATATCTATGGTCAGTGCAAGACCATACCAGATTACAACTTTTCACATCCATAAGTGACACACTCAAGGTGCAGACTCAGTGAGCACCAAAGCCCCACTAAAGCAAGTCCTGCCCCATAAGGGTGTCTCCTAAACAGCAGGTCTTCCATTATGGACACAGCCAATTGGCCATGAGGTCAATTCCTCCCAGTGATACCAACAGTAATCAAGGCTCAACTATAACAAGTCTGTGCACACAGCCCACAAAGGGGTGCGTCAAGAGTGTCCACCTCAGGTGACTGGGGATTCTGAGCCACTGGGCCGTATACAAGGCCACTCTATCAACTCAAGGAGACTTAGATACTACAAAATACGTAGAAACAAACACAGGGAAGCAGTCAAAATGTGGAGACAAACATGTCACAAATGAAAGAAATAGAAAAAAACAAACTACTAGACATAGAGCTCAAAACCACAATTATAAGGTTACTCAAGAATCTTCTAGAAACCTCCAAGTGAGACCTTCAAAGATCTTAGTGAAAATGCAAAAAAAATGGAAAAGGGCCAGAAATTAAGCATACACTGACTGAAATAAAGAATATACAGAAATTCAACAATAGACTAGAGCATTCCAAGAATCAAGTCAAAGATTTGAAATACAAGGAAACAGCCAGAAGAGCAAAAAGGAAAAAATAATCCAAAAATATGAAGATAGTGTAAGGAGACTCCAGGACAACTTCAAGCATACCATCATCCGAATTATGGAGATGCCAGAAGAGAGAGAGCAAGATATTAAAAACCTATTTGAAGAAATGACGACAGAAAACTTCCCCTACCTGGTGAAAGAAATAGACCTACAAGTCCAGGAAGCACAGAGAACCCCAAACAAGTGGAATCCAAAGAGGACCACACCAAGACACATCATAATAAAAATGCCAAGGGCAAAAGACAGAGAGAGAATATTAAAATCAGCAAGAGAAAAACAATTAGTTACCTACAAGGGAGTACCCATACAACTGTCAGCTGATTTCTCAACAGAAACTTTGCAGGCCAGAAGGGAGTGGCAAGAAATACTCAAAATGATGAATAGTAAAAACCTACAACCAAGATTACTCTACCCAGCAATTCTTCATTTAGAATTGAAGGTCAGAGAAAGAGCTTCACAGACAAGAAAAAGCTAAAGGAGTTCATCACAACCAAACCAGTATTATATGAAATGCTGAAGGGTATTCTTTAAGAAGAGGAAGAAGAAGAAAAAGATAAAGATAAAAACATATGAACAACAAAGTGACAAATACATATCTATCAAGTGAATCTAAAAATCAAATGAATAAAAAATCTGATGAACAGAATAAACTGGTGAATGTATTAGAATCAGGGGCATGGAAATGGAGCAGACTGACAATTCTCTGGGTGGAGGTGAGGGATTCTTGAGTAACTCAGTGACTTGTTTGACAGGGGTGAGGGAAGAGATGGGACAAAGATCTTATATGCATGTATGCAGCAACTATGGACATGGACAGTGGGTGGCGAGGGCCTGGGGTGGGGTGAGAACCAGGTGGAGGGGAGCCATGGGAGAGGGGGGGAGACACATCTGTAATAATCTGAACAATAAAGATTTTTTTAAATGTAATAAAATAGTTCAAAATTTGCATTTGGAAATGATGACTGAGTATTCTTCCAGAAAGTAACTTTATACCTGTAATTTATATAGTTCAACAAAGCTTTGGGAGCAATTAATAAGCAATTCCTAGGGCTACTTGGAACACAAGGAGACTTTTTAGTTAAAACAAACATGGGAACTAAGATCAAAGCTTAGAAAATTAAACCATCAAGGAAAAAAGGAACAAAAGATTTAATCCATGTTAACGAGAATGTGGGAAATCAGGAAGTCTCAGTTGTTAATGCAAGTATAGACCGATTTAGCACTTTTGACCAATTTGGCAGCAGCGATCAAAATTTTTAGATGTGGGCCCTTTGATAACTAGAATATCACTTCTAGAAATATATGTCTATAGATATATTCACAATAGTAGAAAAGATATGGAAATGTGCTTAACAATATTTAGTGTAACACCATTTGTAATACTTAATCCTAAAAACCCAGATGTTTATGAATAAATAACTAATCTAAACTAATAAAAGCGAAATATTAAAATTAACCATTTCTCCGAGACAGGGTAAGCCATGCCCACCAGCCAATCAGAGCGGCTGTATGCAAATTAGCCCAGCCAACACGGAGGCCGCCACTCCCGGATCTAAGTAAAGGGCAGTTTCCATTGCGGCAGGAGCGAAAGTGAAGCTGCGGCCTCTCCACTTAAACTGGCTCTAGCGAAACACAGATTTGAAACATTTGAAACAATGTAACAATCATAGAATCCTCCGGAGCTGAAGGAAAGAGCAGCTCCGGCCTAACCAGTAAAAGTAACAATTGTTTCATTATAGACGCTGCGAGGTGAAGCAGAGGAGGCTTCGTTAGTAGTTAGAAGGCTGCCTTAAAGGAACAGTGTATCAATTATAGAAGAAAACCCCAGGCCTTAAAGGAACAGCATCAATTATAGGAGATAAATCACAGAAACCTGTGTCCAGCCAACCTTGCTGGGACGTTGGGTCAGTGGGAGCTGTGGGCAGCCTTAAAGCCCCTCACCCAGGCTGGTCAGGCACGCCAGCAGGTGGACATCCCCCGAGGGGTCCCAGACTGCGAGAGGGCACAGGCCAGGCTGAGGAACCTCCCGAGTGCACAGAGCGGCTGCAGGGCGGGACAGCGCAGGACCCAGGACCCGTGAGCGGGAAACAGGCGGCAGGGTTGGAGGGCACCGGGAAGCGGGTAAGAGGTGGCAAGGGGCCGGTGGCCTGCTTGGTGGTCTTCCCAGGCCCTTTGCGGGGCATCGGGGAGCGGGAAAGAGGTGGCAGGGGGTCAGCAGCCTGCT
>PVJC01050297.1:0-11798 GCA_004026665.1 Murina feae
AACATTTGTGAGGGGGGGAAACATTTCGTCAAGTGCTTTACATGCACATCCAATTTGAGCTCCGAGACATTTAACAGTCCTGACTGAGGAACCAGAGGCTCAGAGCACGGAACGCCTGTCTCCAGCACGGTCTGCCTCCCATGAGTTTCCTTCTGAAAGACCAACTGCACTAAATCCTGCTCACTGGGGCCCAGCAGTGCTGAGTGCTCTGGGTTCCAAGATGAATGCACCCTAGGCCCTGCCAGGGAGGGTGGCGAGTCCAGCGAGGAAAGGGAGCCCTCGGGGAGCTGCGAGCTCACCAGGAGGTGCCTTCCTGAGCGGAAGCAGCAGCGCCAGAGCACAGCCTGCTCGCAGCTCGGCAGCTCTCCCTCTGCAGCAGCCCCGATGGGAGCCACGGGAGCCCTCGGGACCACCTGGCTCTCCCTCCCTCCCTGGCCACCTTGCCTTGCTCACATGACCTCCCTGCCATGCCCTCTGGACCAAAGCCAGCCTGGCCATGCGGCGTGGGCATGCTGACTGGGGACGGGGGTGGGATACAGACCCAGGCCTGTTCACAGTGGGTAGTGGGCAAACCCAGAAAGTGACAGTGCCAAGGAGGGGTCGAAAAACCAGAGGGGACTGTTCCAAAGACCAAGTAAATGGGGAGCTCAAGCCAGAAAGCCAAAACAGGCGGAAGCCAGGGGACATCAGGGCCTGGGGGCACCTGCAGAAGACCTGGCTTCCACTGAGTCAGGGACCCTCCATGGGGCTCCATGCCATGCATTTCTCACAAGGTGCCTTCTACCCCAGTTGCTCTTTTAACTGCCTTTGGAGGCCCCACACCCACCTCTTCACGGTGCCCAGTACTGCCTGCCAGGAAGACCCAGATCCCCAGCAACGCTGGGAGCATCTAACTCGGCAGAACTGAGGGTCTGGTGCAGGGACAGCATACCCGGGCTCACCTCTGACGAGAGGCTGCTCCAGCCCCTGGGCTCCTGAGACGGGAAAATAAACTGCAAAGCGCCCCTTCCACAGCTCAGCGTCTCACGGAACAAATACACATACCTACTCTGACCTGTGCAGGATGGCTAGATGGAGAAAGTTCACTGGGACACCTGGGGTGAGGACAACAGTGGCTCTGTGATCTGAAGACACGTCTCAGTGAGTGTGGCATTTGAGCCTGGCCTCACAGGAGGAACAGAATCTCACTACTGAGCAAGAGAAGCAGAGAAGAGGGCCACTGTGGTGAAGCAAGGGCAGAGCAAAGGCCCTGGGGCAGGCAGCGGCCCTGAGAAGGGGCATGGCCCTGAGAAGCTACGAGAGCACTCCCCCAGGAGTGGTGAGCTGTGCACCGCCGGGGTGGCTTCAGTGACCAGGGAAGTGTTAGTAACAATGGGTCAGTTCTCCTGTTCTTCTAACACTTCGAATGTTCCCTATTCTAACAAGGGCTGGGCCTCAGCTAGGGCCCTTGGGAAGGCAAAAGGATTCAGCTAGAATAACCTAGTTTTGACTTCTCTGCACTTACCATTTTTATGTTACTCTAGATGAATGCTAAGTGAAACTGGTTTTCAGTTTATAATAGTGATAAAGGTCCTTCAAAAGTAAATTTGCCCAAGTAAAAAAAGTGAGTCAATATAAAATATTTTGTAAGTAACAGCACAGGTGGCTCAGAGATAATTCAAATTCATGAAGGTGGTGACCCATCCCACACCAGGTCAGCCCTCACCATGCTGGTCAAAGGCGGCATCAAGTACATGATGCCTGCTCTGCAGCTCACAGCACCTTCCGCTTGCCGGGATGCAGGCCTTGCCATTTGACTATGGCTCCGAATCGACTCTCAGGCCAAAAGCTTCTTAAGCAAGAACATAATCCATCATTCCAGCTTCTACACAGGAGTTTACATTCTGATTGGAGCTGGTGCCTTCATGACGCTGATGGATTTCCTGGGCTGCTGTGAGGATGTATAGGAGTCCCAGTGCATGCTGGGATTGTCGTCTTCTCGGTGATATTTGCCTTTGAAATAACTGCTGCCATCTGGGGATATTCCCACAAAGATGAGGTGAGTAAGGAATTCCAGGAATTTTACACGAACACCTACTTTAAGCTGAAACCCAAGGACAAATCCCAGCAGGAAATGCTAAAAGCCACCCACTATACACTGAATGGCTGGGAGAATGAAATAATTTATCCTGGACATCTGCCTCCAAAAGGATATACTTCAAGCATCTCAGTGAAGTCTTTCCCTGAGGCCATCCAACAGGTCTTCCAGGACAAACTCCACATCCTTGGTGTGGTGCATGAGGGTTGCCATGGTGATGATTTGGACATGATCTGCAGTATGATCCTGTGCTGTGCTATCCCCAGGTGGTCTGCAGTCAGCTTGTATTCCTGAGCAGGAGAGTTGAGATTGGTGGTTATTTCCTCGGGGTTTTATTTTTGTTTTGTTCTTTTTCCTTTTTGCAACTAACTTTAATATTCATTCTGTATTTCTAAACAAAAAAAGTTATCTTCTTGCCCTGACCGGCTCAGTGAATAGAGCATCAGCCTGCGGACTCAAGGGTTCCAGGTTCGATTCCGGTCAAGGGCATGTACCTTGGCTGCGGGCACAACCCCAGGGGTTGCAGGGGGCAGCTGATCAATGTTTCTCTCTCATCGATGTTTCTGACTCTCTATCCCTCTCCCATCCTCTCTGTAAAAAAAAAAAAAAAAAATCAATAAAATATATTTTTAAAAAAGTTATCTTCTTAATGATTCATCCAGTATTGCTAGCTGAGAGATTCGGGGATTTGGCTTATCATTTTTGGTTGCTTTTGGTTCTTACTAGCATGTTAAGCAGAAATGCTACAATGAAAGGTACTATATTTGATAGACTCTAGACAAGATATTGTACTTGAAGAGAATTTTTTTGTCTTTAGATTTAAAAAGGCTACTCAATTTAAGCAGATTGTAACTTATGTTGAAGATAATTTGATACATAATAAAATGTTATTACAATTTTAAAAATCATGAAGATAGTCCCCAGAAGTGAATGGAAGAGGGGTATCTAGAAGCCCAGGCCCAGCCTCGGTGTGCAGGGAAGAGAAGGAGAAACAGCAGTGTTTTCTTATGGGGGCTCATCTTCACCTCCTGGGGGAAGATCTCTGGAGTGGCATCTCAAGGATCTTTTGGAACCAATCTCTGAGCAGGTGCAGTGGCTTTAATGTGGGGAAAACCTGGGGTCAGGTCTTGGCTCTGCCACTTCCTCCCTGGCGTGTAACTAGCTCAGCCCCACTATAAATCAGAGAAAATCCTACTACTCTCTGGTGGCTGCATGGGGAGTAGAAGCCGTCCATAAATGGCAGTTCCCTCTGCACTTCCTCCCTTTCCAGAGCTGCCAGAGAACTGCCTCTAAAATCCAGTCTCTGAGCATGTTCATCAGATCATTCTGACGCTAATTAGATGTACAAGACTTCTGATTTCTGAATATTTCACTGGGTTAGAGACCAGGAAGGAGACTGGATTCCCAAGGCTAAGCCACCCAGTAACATGCAGGGAATGTGACTATGAGCACCGAAGGTTACTACTCTGGAGCAGCAGTAGAGAGACGTGGCTCCCTCCCAGCCGGCAGGCAGACGGGGAAAGAAATGAGACACTGGTACCAGGCGTGCCAGTTAATAGTGTGGGGTTTTCAATAGATGGAGTTACACATATGTTGATATATATGTGATTTGATGTGTATGCTATTTTGTTGTATTGACAGCAAGCTTCAAAACTTAATATTTTCTGAAGGTTTAACATCATGTTTTTCTGCTTAAAATTTTGTGCCAAAAAAAAAGGGCATTTGCGGGAAGTTTTAATTCATTACTTTATTTTGAAGAAAAGTGTTGCTGAAAGTTATCGTGCACTTCGGGAAGCTTATGGTGAACATGCTCCATCTCAAGATACTTTTGAACACTGGTTTAAATGCTTTAAAAGTGATGATTTCAATGTGAAAGATAAAGAACATCCAGGTCAACTGAAAAAGTTTAAAGACCAAAAATTACAAGCATTATTGGATGAAGATGCGTGTCAAATTCAAAAACAACTTGCAGAAAGATTAAACGTTGTTCAGCAAGCAATTTCCGATCGTTTACAAGCAATCCTTAAAGGAAGGAAAATGGGTGCCACATCAACTAAACGAAAGACAAATGGAAAACTGAAAAGTCATCAGTAAAATGTTGTTTCAACAGCACAAAAGAAATTTTTTGCATTGAATTGTGACTGGAGATGAAAAGTGGATGTATTTTGAGAATCCCAAATGTACAAAATCATGGGTTGATCCAGGTCAATCATCAACATCGACTGTTAAGGCCAAATCGCTTCAGAAAGGAGACAATACTCTGCGTTTGGTAGGATCAGGAAGGTGTGGTGTATTATGAGCTTCTAAAACCATGTGAAACCGTTAATACTGATCGCTACTAACAAATAATTAATTTGAACCACAATTTGATCATGAAACAGTCAGAATGAGCCAGAAGACACGGCAAAGTAATTTTGCTTCATGATGATGCACCTTCACACACTTCAAAACCAGTTAAAGACACATTAAAAGATCTTGCCTGGGAAGTATTAACCCACCTACGGTATTCACCAGACCTTGCTCCTTCAGGTGACCACTTATTCTGATGGATGGCACATGCACTTTCTGAGCAGCACTTCAAAACGTATGAAGAAATGGAAAATTGGGTCTCTGAATGGTTTGCCTCAAAACAAGAAAAGTTCTATTGGGATGGTAAGCACAAATTACCTGAAAAATGGGGGAAATGTGTAGCTAGCAATGGACATCACTTTGAATGAAGCACTGCTGATGTTTCTCTTGAAATTATCATGTTTTCTTTGATTACAAAATCTGCATTATTAACCGGTACACCTGGTATCTTTCATATGAAAGGCAACCAGGAAATGGTGAGTAAAAGAGTTCTTAGGGAAAAGCTTTCAACAGGAAAAGTTCTTAGGGAAAAAGCTTTCAACAGGAAGAGTTCTTAGGGAAAAAGCTTTCAACAGGAAGAGTTCTTAGGGAAAAAGCTTTCAACAGGAAAAGTTTCTTAGGGAAAAAGCTTTCAACAGGAAGAGTTCTTAGGGAAAAAGCTTTCAACAGGAAGAGTTCTTAGGGAAAAGCTTTCAACAGGAAGAGTAAAGGTCCTTGTTGGCCAGGACACAGGAGGAGCTCTACAGCTCACCCATGGCACGTCCACTCCGCATTTCTACAGGAGGGTGCTCAGGAAGGAAGGTAGTGAGCTTACTCCACAGTCTCAGAGCTGGCTATCCATGGGGGAGCGTGGGCCACCAATGACCAAATGCCTTTCCCTCCTCAGAGTGCAAATATATAAAGCTATCTCACACTGATGGAGATGCAGGGGAAACAGCTACTCTTGGGATCTGAGAATCTGTGTTGGACTCTCTTTTAGAAGGCAATTTGGAAGTCTCTATAAAAGTTTTACTTCTAGGATTCTACACCACAGAAATATATATGTGTACAAACATATGTTGCCACAGAATCTAGATATATAAAAGCCTAAGCAGACGCTCCACGCAGGAGATGCCGAGCGACAGCAACTTTGCAGCGTGCCCTCTCGTACTCCAGGACCCCCTGGGAGATGTCAGACTGCCAGTTTTGGCCCGATTCCCATAGGCCAGGTGAGGGACCCCACCTGCCGGAGGGACCCTGCTCACTCTGCAGAGGCTCTCAAGGTGTGGCCAACTGGGGAGGGACCATGGGAGGTTGGCCCCAGGGTGTATCCAGCCCATCTTGCCCAGTCCCGCCCCGCCAGCCACCTTCTAATTTCCTTTCAATGTGCATGAGTCCATATACTGAGCCTCTAGTTGTTTATAAAGACAGACAAAACAAATAAACAAACGAGACACACACACACACAGTACTGCCTCCCAGTAAGAGAAAGGCTGTATAATTATATGTGCGCTCTATGGAATGCGAGGTGGGCCGAAATACACTGCCATGAAAGACCACTAAATACACAATGGCATGACAAAGCGAGTTGTAAAGTAAAACCCACAGTAGGATCCCAGTACACAAAAGGAACTTCATGGAACCAGGACCACACACTAAGCAGCTGCTGGAGATACCTGGGGAGCCTATAGGGGTGGAAAGTGTGAACTGGTGCAAAATACTAGAGGCCTGGTGCATGAGATTTGTGCACTCAAGGGGGGGGGGGTCCCTCAGCCCAGCCTGCTCGCTCTTGCAGTCTGGGAGCCCTCAAGGGATGTCTGACTGATGGCTTAGGGGAGCGGGCTAAGCTGGCAGTCAGACATCCTTAGCACGGCTGCAGAGGCGAGAGAGGCTTCTGCCACTGCTACTGTGCTGGCCAGCCATGAGCCTGGCTTCTGGGCTTTTGGCTGAGTAGCACTCCCCCTGTGGGAGTTCACTGACTACCAGAAGGCAGTTCCTGTGTTGAGTATCTGCCCCATGGTGGTCAGTGCGCGTCATAGCGACCAGTCGTTCAGCTGTTTGGTCGATTTGCATATTTCCCTTTTATTATATAGGCTACTTTTGTATTGTGTGTTTAAAACAATGTGTACATTTGTTACTTTCACTTTACATACTTTTTCTTGTCTAATTTTAAAATAAGAAGGGGTATACCCATGAGGATTGGAATGTGACCCTCTATGGGAAGACCCCTCAGCTACCCCAAAGTGCTGCTCCCCTCTCTGATCACCTATAATAGGGACGGGAGAGTGTGTGCACCTTTCTCAGAGGCTGTCTTCTGACCACAATGGGGCTTTTGGGAGACCATACTCAAAAGGTGGGTACCCTCACATTTAACCACCCCATCCTGTCCCTTAGTGGAGCTCTGAACCACCTATCATTTCATACCCTTCTCTCTCAGTCTATCAGTTTTGAAACTGAAGTCCTCTTGGGACATTGTCTCAAATGAGAGTATGAATTTGCTGAAGTTCAATGACAAGCTGAAAGACTTGTTCCCTCTAACTCTCTTCTCTCTCTTTCTGACCAACTCCTACTCATCCTTCAAAATCAGGTCCTCCCACAGTGCCTCTACAGGACTCACCCTGGACACTGAAGTTATGTTTATCCCTCTCAGTGGAAACTCCCTGAGGATAGTGACTGGCCCTTACACATCCCCAGCACCAACAGGGCAGGCACTCAGAAACCCTGGGGCTGTCCTGTCTCCTCCCTACCCCCACTGCATTGCACTGCCTGACAGTACCCAGGGTGCTGAGCTGCCCCCAAGACAGGAGGTGTCTCCTCCTGAGGGACATCTATTTACTATAGGTCAAGATCATGCGACCAGCCCACATGAAGGCTCTCATTCTGCTTTGTCACTTAGCCACAGATAACCCCTCAAGTCTGCCGGTTCCATCACTGCCTCTAAATCCTTAAGGCTAGGTGGCCACTCTCCCTCCCAACAAAGAAGTTTTATATAAAAACAACCATATAATATCCTCTAGTAAATATAAAATGCTAAAAAATAAACATATTCCCCATAATACTGATGCTCTGCCTTCCTCCAGATACACATCCTTCACTTAGGTTCTGAACAATCCTGAATCTAGATGGTTGCTTAATAACATGCTCCTAAAAAGCACGCAGCCACCTCATACCCATTAGGATGGCCACAATCGATAAAGCAGTGTCAGCGACACTGTGGAAAAACTGGGACCCTACGAACTGCTGGTAGGCAGGTAAAGTGGTGCAGCCACTATGGAAAAGAAGTGCCCTGCAGGGGGAACAGGATGAGCACAGGCGAGCAGAGAGCAGGAATGGAAGAGGGTGTGCAGAGCTCGGTTAGGGCAGACCAGAAATGGAGGAGCATGTGCAGAGCTCCGTTAAAGGAGACAGGAAATGGGAGAGTGTGTGCAGAGCTCAGGGTAGACAGAAAAACCCACCCAGTGAAGCCTTAAAAACCAGGGGACATAACTCGTTTGAAGGAGATGGAGAGTTCTGGGATATCTGTCTGAAATCTTGAGTGGCACAGTGTAGAAAAGGAGGGAGAATGGAAGGAAAGAGACCAACTGAATGGCACCTGCAATGGCCCAGGCAAGACTAGGGGTAAACTAAGCTAGAGGAGGTGAAAACCCAGAAGAAGAAACCAAGGTTAAAGACATTATGAAGAAAAACAAGCAAAACCCTCCCACCAACCCTAAGCTCCACAGCCAAGAGAGGCCACAAAACCTCTGTGCCTAGTCTGGCTCCTCCACCGCCCTGCTCAGCCCCTTCCAGAACTCTCTTCCTTTTGCTGTTGCTCCCTGGAGCAATCTGCCTTTATGTTCAAAGTATTTATGAAATTGAAATGAGTGTATCTCATGGGCACCTTATCAGAAATGTGCCATTTCATGTGACATTTTTGGTGTCAGAGTTCTCTTTCATCTGCTGGTGGATTCAATTTACCCAGTTGACAAGTGGGAAGACTGTGACACCAATCTTTATAGAAACAAGCCCAACCTTGATTTCCTAGTCTCTGGAAATCCAACTGTACTGTCCATCACACTCAGCAGACAGTGTGGGGGAAGCCTTACTTCTCAAAGCACAGCAGCTCAGGGAACCAGCAGGACCCAGTCACATGACCTTTCAAGATGGCAGGTGGCGAAAATAATGTACATGATTTCTCAGGATTAGAAGAAGAAAGCAGAAAACTCTTCAAAGCACTAGCGGGACGCAACACAAAGGAACACATGCATGACTCCACTGAGAACTTCTAGAACAGGCGAAACTAACCGCTGGTAGAGTTAGTCAGTGGTTTCCTCTGCAAGACTGATTGGGAGGGAACATGAGGGAACTTTCTGGGGTGATAGCGAAAATCTACACCTTGATAGGGGTATAGGTTACAACTGTGGATGCATTTGTCAAAACTATAACAATTAAGATTTATACATATCATTAATTATAACTCAAAAGTAAATTATACCTCAATGAAAAATATTAGACTATATGAATACATATACACACATACACAAACTGGATGCAAAAGAAAGATTATTCCCTGTGGAAGCTAAAGGCCTTGAGAAAAGTAAAAGCCACTTGGATCCAGGACTTGAGCTTACGTGTGGAAATGACTCTGGAGACCCTGCTGTTCAATCCATGTTCCTGAAACGAGTGAACAGGTAGAACGTGACCCAAAGTCATAGAGCAAATCAGCAGCACAGCGGTGACCAATCCCAGACCTCCCAAGTCCTAGCCAGGATTAGTTTCCCTATCCTGGATCAGTGCCAAGAAAGGTTATCTTGTGAACCAGTTTCATTTCAGTCCTCAAACCTGGAGCTAATTAATCACTGCCACCAAGCCAGATCTAAATAGGAGATTAACTTTCAGACAATAAAACAGTATTTACCTTCATGAGCCTAAGTCATGAATGGCAGACTTACTACTACTTTGCTTAGTCTCCCTGTCTGTATATAAATACTGTATCCAAATTACTGGCAAGGGCCCGGAGGAAAGTAGAAAGAGGTGGGAGTCATAAGCTGAGTTCTTCCCCAGTTTACCAACGATGCACTGTGGGGCCTTGGCAAGTCGCCTACTGTGACATGGTAAGAAATACAGGGAGCAGTGACATCGTGCTCCCCAGCATATGTTGCCAGCTTGACTCAAATAAACACTTTTTGAATGAATGAATGAATGAATGAATGAATGAATATTTGATCTTTGTCCTGGAATTCTGGCGCACAGCTCCAAAAACCCTTGCAATCTCTGCAGCACTGAGTCTTTGCATGATAACATGATAACTGGGGGGCGGGGGGATAGCTTCTGGAAGAGAGCTGGTTGCCCGAAAGAACAGGCATTGCAGGGTTGGGGTCTTTAAGGCCACCCCCACTTCCAACCTCCAGGAGGAGAGAGGGGCTAGAGACTGAGTTAGTCACCATCGGCCAATGACTTAATCACACCTACCTAATGGGTTCTGAGCACTCTGCATTGGGTGAGCACATGGAGGCACTGGGAGAATAGCACTGAGAGGCATGGAAGCTCTGTGCCCTTCCCCTCAGCTCTTGCCCTAGGCGTCTCTTCTGCAGAGCTGTTCCTGGTTTGTATCCTTTATAGAAACCAGTAAATGTAAGTGAAAACTTTTCCTGAGGAGGAGGTCATGGGAACCCCCAATTTATAGCCCGTTCTGGTGTCTGAATTGGGGCGGTCTGTGGGACTAAGCCCTAAATCTGTAGGGGTCTGGGCTAACTCCAGATGGTTAGGTAAGAATTGAATTATAGGACACCTAGTTGGTGTCAACAAAACCCCACACATTTGGTGTCGGAAGTCTTGTTAGAGTAAAAACAGCACAGACCTATACCCTCTCTGGGTCTCAGTATTCTCACCTGTAAAATGAGGTAGAACAAAATGCTGGTCAGGCCCTTTCAACTAGAATTTGGTGATTCTTTGAATTGCCAGTTTTTCAGTTTCCACCAGAGTTAACATGAGGGACTCTCGCTCTGTGGAAGCCACTAGCAAAGGCCGTTTTCAAACACCAAGCAACACCATTTCTCAGGCCTATGTTGACTAATGACATGCCAGAACTTTGTGTGCTTTCTCCTTTAAGGAGCGGCAAGAAACTCAACAGTGTCCAATTACAGGCCCTGTCCTTGTCTCCAGCTCTCAAAGACTCGCAGCCCAATTCTCTGAAATGAAAGAATCAGTCTCTCTCCATTACACTCCATTTTAAACCAAAACCCAAAACGGAATTTTTGACGTGCCTCCCAGACTACAAGGCTTGTGCTTTGTAGCTGGTAGGTAATGTCTTAAAAGCAAGGGGATCAGCCAGACAACTTAGTGTATGTTTAAATGCCCTCTTTTTCTCCCTCCAACACTATAGTTCCAAAGCAAATCCAAAGAAAAATTAAAAGACACAGTCTTCCATTACCAAGAAGAGCTACAAGGAGTTGTAGAAAATCAAAGCCATTAACCAAACTCTCGGAAAACTTGCTGAGATGATGAGGACTCCTGGACCCTGAAGTCCTATTACACTAGGAGGACTGTCCCTGAGTGAATCCTTTTTTAAAATATGTTTTTATTGATTTTTTTTAGACATAAAAAGGGAGAGGGAGAGAGAAGCATCATCAATCAGTTGCCTCCTGCACGCCCCCTACTGGAGTTTAAGCCCACAACCCGGGCATGTGCCTGACTGGGAATACAACCAGTGACTTCTTGGTTTACAGGTTGACACTCAACCACTGAGCCATACTGGCTGGGTTGGGAGAATAATTTTTAATACTAAGGCAGATCTGAATTTGAGACAACTATTACCAGATTTTTAGCCACACAGTTCATTCAAATATTCATCTGCTCAATTCTATAAACAATTACTGAGCTATCCAGTTTAGTGGTTAAAAGTACCAGCTCTGGAGTTCAAGTCCCTACTCTGCTACTTATTATCCTCAAAACTTGGGGAAGGTATATGCTAAACTTCTAAGCCTCAGTTTCCTACTCTATAAATCTGAGTGATAGTACCTGCCCCACAGGACTGTTATGGGAACTACAGGAAATGATGCATGTAAGATACTTGACCTAGTACTTAGTAGGGAGTAATGCTGACTAGTACTATTAGCATCTGTATTCATGAATTAGACTCCACTGAAAAATAATAATGGCATAATAGATCAAATGGCAGAACAATCGACCAACCAATCAAAGCATAATCTTCTATAATAAAAGAGAAACATGCAAATGTGACCGTTACCACCAGCCAATCAGAGCGGCTGTATGCAAATTAACCCAGCCAAGATGGAGGCCAACAGCCACGGAACTAGAGCAAATCAAAGGGTTCTGTAGCAACTGCCTGCCTATGCTGGCAGTTGGAAGTGGCACCAGGGCACCAGGAAGTGGGAAAGCAAGGTGGCGGGCC
>PVJC01050298.1:0-11856 GCA_004026665.1 Murina feae
TTGGCTGGTGGGCGTGGCTTACCCTGTCTCGGAGAAACGGTTAATTTTAATATTTCGCTTTTATTAGTTTAGATAAAATCTCAGGCTCTAACCACCTTGGTTCAGTGGATAGAGCATTGGCCTGCGGACTAAAGGGTCCCAGGCTCAATTCAGTCAAGGGCATATACCTTAGTTACAGGCACATCCCCAGTAGGAGGTGTGCAGAAGGCAGCTGATCAATGTTTTTCTCCCTTCAACATTTCTAACTCTCTCCCTTCTTCTCTGTAAAAAGCCAATAAAATATATTTTAAAAAAGTAAATAAGTAAAATCTCAGGACTTTTTAACTCAATATCTATAAGCATAAAATTTATCTCTCCACCTACTATTGTATACTGGCTCCCAGATGTGTAGTGTCCAGAAACTTGCAAAAGATATTCCAATAATCGCCTCACATGCAACATGTCATACTATGATGCTACATTATATTGAAGAAAACATAAGGATCTATTAAGGTGATCCAATCTTCAAATAATCACCCTTTCCCAAAATTTGATATCACTTTATCAGAAAAACAAATCATATTTAATATTAAGATATTAACTTTTTATTAAATGTCAAAAAAAAACAGTTTTTCATTATTAATTACTAGAATTACAAAAATAAATTCCCAGTTACTGGGGGCAAAATAAATCTCATTATTGCTCCATGCTTGTGCAAACTTTCTAGCACTTCCTTCTATACTCTGGGCTTTGAATCAAGTAAGTGAAATCTTGTCCAGAAGGGAGATATCTTAATGTGACTCTTTCTAAAGAGAATGAAAAAAAATGCATTCCAACGTTTTTTAATTAGCCTACAAGATTTTATATTTTTAGTTACTGTTCTATTTGGTTATTTTATCTAAACAGAATTTTTAAGTGTTATTAATATTTTTAAGCAATATAATAGACAAGCGTTTAAAAATCTTCATCACTAACAAAACCTGTAGAACCAGAAAAAAAGAGACTTGATGAAAAACTTCACCAGTTTTTCCATCAATTGCAATAGCTACTCCATAGCAACAATCACCCAAGATTCATCATAAACATTCATTAAACAGCATTTATTTAGGACTTAGCTGCATCCTACACACTGAGTTCAGTCATGGAGAGACAATTATGAACAAGACAAACTTGGTGCCTAATTGTAGGAATCTTTCAGACTGTATCCTTCTGTGCCACCACCTCTAAGGCTCAACGAAAAAATGTTTCATAATGAGTCCTAACTAGTTTTGAGCAAATTTTAATAAATATTAATAAATAAGAAAGCTTTTATTTAAAAGTATAATCTTCAACAACTGTATTTTTGAAAGTACTCTACATGTCTCAAGGTTCAGCCAGAACTGTTGGGAACTTCTGGGCACTAATACAAGGAGACCAGCCACCAGAGGTCTGGCTGGAGCTGACTCCTGTCTGGGACCAGGGAGGCCAGCCCAGTGGAGGCCTCCTAAATGCTTTGACTAGCCTTATGCCCCAGGGGAAAGACTCCCTGTGCAAGACATTGGATCTGAAACAGATCCATAAATAACCCATCTGTGGCAGACTTAGTGGCTGTGTATATAAAATAAGTCACAGATGTACCACTATTCAAATAGATTTATGAGAATACCATGTTTCCAGCCATGAACTCACCAAGCTGACAAAATCCTGTGAAAGTTTATGCTCTCAGAATTATAGCCATAAAACAATTAGGTTTCACAATCTTTCCTGGACAGTAAACCTTACTTGTTTTTTTTTCCCCCCTACGGAATCTTAACTTTCCTTAGCCCTATCATTTAAGAAATTTAGGAATAATTTTAATTTCATTCAAAGATATAGCTAAAGATAAAATTCAAATTCGTTATGAAAAATAAATCACATCTACCATCTTTACCTGCCCCCAAAGGATCAATGGATTCTCAACACTACCTCTATGAAAAAGGGTCTGAATTCCTTCATTAGGCATTCCAAGTCCTCAATGAGTCAGTGTCAATCCAATTTTCAACTGGTTTCTCTCTCTACCCTTCTATGGAAGCCATCACTCCAGCACAATGAACTATTATTCTCTCTTACCTGAGTACATTCTTCACTTTCCTTCTTACTGTGCCTTTTCACATCGATTCAACTGTAGTAAGAGCTCACTGACACGGGTCTATAATTCTAAATCACACCCACACCACTATGCCTAATGGAAGAGCTGCCTCATGGCGCCTCTGTTAGTGCCTCCTCTGCTGAATGTCCACAGGGTGGGCTCTCTATGGGAAAAGAGCATGTGCTTTAGAAACAAAGGTCATGCAAATCTCAGCTCTGCCATGTGTCAATTAGGCCTTGAGCACAGTACATGCCTTGCTAACCTCAATCTGAATAACACAGGAGCTGTAATAACTACTCTGCAAGGTTTAAAGGCTTCTGAACAACATTTGCTGCCATAGGTTTAAATCTCAATTCTAACAACTGTGGATGGTCTGATCTTGGACTTACTTTGGAGAAGAAACAAACACCAAGGGCCTCATCTCTCTCACTGGTCAAGTGGGAGGAGCTGCCTCCATTTTACAGCAGAATAACGAATGTAAAGAATCAGTGCAGAACTCTCACTCCCAGGTTGGGCCCTCTACCCCCTACCCATCCTCAGAATTAGCAACCTTCCTCTCTGTCATGATATGACCTCTTTTCTCCATCAGACTCTCCCCCTCTGATGGCATGTTTACAGCCCAAGCCTAGCCTGCCTGGCAGACCATAAGACCTAAGATGAATAAATACACTAGAAATGGCAGACCACAGGCCCTAAGATGAATAAATATACTAGAAAAAAGTATTTTTAGGTTTCAAGTGCTACACAGATATAAATCAAAGCACACAAATAAAAATCAGAACACAGAGATTCTGGGGCTGCGAAACAAAGGAAAACACCTGCTGAAATGTCCCTTAACCTTTAAGACTCAATTCAGACAATATAGCTGTGACTTATGGACGTACTAGAGGTGGGGCACAGCCCCAGAAGCTCGTCTGCTACCTCCTTTACTTCTATGGTTTCCCCAGAGAAGGTCCCTTAACTTTGGAGCCACCACCACCATACCACCAATTCACTTCTAATACAACTCACCACACCCTTCCCTGTACTCTGCTCCCATCAGAAGGGCCGTTCTTTCCAGTCCCTCCTCCTCACCACAGAACAGGAATTAAATGAATGTAAAAGGGGTGGTAAAATTTTAGAAATAAATTACCCAAATGAAGTAACTCAACATTGCACGGTTGCTCTGCCAAGTGACTCTAAGACCCCCAAAGTCAGGTTTGAACAGATCTAGATAGCTACCTTATATCCAGGGAAGCAACTCACCAAAATCTCTCAAAATCAAAAGAAAAAGTTTTCCATGAATAAGGTTTTCATTAGTGGTAAAAGAATCAGAAATAACAGAGAACAGTGAACTGAAACCAAAAATGTCAGGAGGGAAATTTCTGTCCTGTCGAACTTTAAAATGTCCACGATATTTAATATTCTCCTCTCCTCAAGACAAATACTTTTCTTAGAAAAATAAATCAATGCTTCACATTCCATATTCATGAGTAGTTATATAAATAACTAGAATATAGTATAGTAGAACTTTTTAAAGTCCTTGATTAATCAAATTAACAAAGGTTGACTTATAAAATATATTTTGAGCACTCACTTTTTCCAATGTGAAGGTCACCTCCTTAAAACATCTGTTTTCTATCTCCACCATTTCAGAATCAGCAAACCTCTAACAAAAACTGAATGCCGCTCTGCCTTTCTAAAAATGTGGTTTTAGAGAGAGATAGAAACATCAAGGATAAGAGAAGAATCATTACCCACTGCCTCTTGCACACTCCTCATCGGGGATCGAGCCTGCAACCCAGGCATGGGCCCTGGCCGGGAATCGAACCATGACTTCCTGGTTCATAAGTCCATGCTCAAACACTGAGCCACACCAGCGGGGCCACTCCCCCCTTTTATGTGAAGGGTGTCGGCAGTGAAGAAGAGGGAAAGGCTGTGATTCTGGAATTACATTTGGGTTCCCCTCTCCTTGTCTGTAGTAGTAAAAGAACCAGAAGCTTGGATTTAATTCTGAGTTCAGCAAAGCCTGAGGAGTCAACTGCTGAAACAGAAATTCATGGGCCAGCTAGCCATCCCTTGCATTGCCCTCTTCTCTGTGCTGTCTGCCCAGAGAGGACTGCCCCACCTCTCCTTGGGACATCAGAGGTGAGCTATTAGAAATGCTCTCACAAAGCTAAAATCAAGTGAGTTAATCAAGTGAAAGAACAAGTAAGCAGGGAAGCCAGAGGCAGGGGGAAAAATCTCTGCTCTCCTATGATTTCTGAATCAATTCCAAGAACTTTCCTTCTCCCCCTGCCAGCAGCACCCATCAATTCCCATAGTAACCAGCCCACGGATTTCCAACTGGTCCAAAAGGGAGGCATGTATGCTGCAGAGAGAAGCACATGAGAGCATGACCCAAACCCCAGGCACCAATCCAACTGCCGCTTGGTTGTTTAAACATTCCAATTCAACCTCCCTGATTCCCTTAAGACCCAGGTTACCAAGTGGTTCTGTTCTCTCCTCCCTCCCTTCAACCTAATGTTGAGACAATGAAGGAGGCGATTTCCTAGGACTCTGCACAATACCATTTTCTGTTTTCTGATGCAATCTTGGTTCAAGGCTATATGATGTGAAAGCAATCACGCCTCCCCCTCCTTACCCCACCCCCAACCACTACGGTGCATAAAAATGTTTGTTTAATAAAGGAATCCTCTGGTATAGAAATAAAGATTTCAAAGATATGGGGTATAGATTTCAGATTCTAGATAGGAATGAAGAGGCTATACTCCCAAAACGAAAGAAGAGACGAGAAAAGGGCTACAGTGGGTAGAGTTCATCTTATCTTTGTGAAAAATAGGATTCACTAGGATGACTGAGCAGAAGTGAGAACAGGAGGAGGAGGACCACAGGGGATTAGAGTATTTCTGTGCCCAACACACACAAGGACACTGCAGTCAGGAACACTGGCTCCTGATGGTGATTTTCAGCAGGGAAGGAGAAATGATCAGAACTAGGGGAAGATGTGGGTGATCGCTTAATAAGTTTGGGGGGAAAAATACTTAGCTGATTCTAGCATGTTTACCTAAAGAATTACTATGCTGAAGAGGTTGTTGGTTTGTTGGTTTGTTTTGTGGGGTTTTGTTTTTTAACAGATAAATTAATTTATTCTTCCATAATGAAAAACCCATAAATGAAAAATCCAACAGTGGTATTTAGGCTTCAGAAAACAATGTGATCAGCCACATTTTTCTGTTGATGTTGATTTGTTTTTTAAACTAAAAGGGTAAGGTAGAGACTCAAATTAAAAGTGCTCAGGCTATGACCCAGTTCTATACAATTTCACATCTTCAACAGTATTTAATGGCCAAGAGGAAAGCGTGGCCAAAGGTACTATAAAAAGCAGCCCCGTCCTTGCCGCTGACATGGAGCCTAAGCCTCCCTGAAGAGATGCACGTTTTCCTTAAGGTAAATGCTGAGTAACCAAACTGCAGGGTTGTGGAGTATACATGCATACATCTTAATTTCGTTTTTCTTTTCTTTATTATTTTTTAAATGTTCTTATTTATTTTAGAGAGGAAGGGAGTGGGAGAAAGAGAAATATCAATGATGAGAGAGAATCACCAATCAGCTCCTCCTGTACACCCCCCTACTGAGGATCGAGCCAGCAACCCAGGCATGTGGGAATCAAATCATGACTTCCTGGTTCATAGGTCAATGCTCAACACCAGCCAGGCTCTTTCTTTCTTTTCTTTTTTTTATTGTTGACACTATTAAGTGTCCCCCATCCCCCTCCCTTCGCCCACCTGCAGCCAGCTCCCCCACCCCGGTAACATCCTCTCCTGGGTTTCGTCACACTATTGGTGCTCCCAAATTACTTTCCAGCAAGGACCCCACAGCAATCTGAATGAGTTTTTGTTTTTTTGAATGAGATTTTAAACATTCACCTACTTGTATTCATAGTACTGTGCTAATTACAGGACATCTAATCTAATAAAAGAGTAATATGCAAATAGACCCTCACTCTATCACATGCATAAGCCACGCCCACCAACCAATCAGGAGCAAGTATGCAAATTAACTCAACTAAGATGGTGGAGGCCACAGAGCTGGAGTTGCCCCAGGCAATGGAGAAAGCCAGGGCCCTGAGCTCTAGTCAAGGCTACAAAGTTTAAATTATGGAAGATAAACAAACCCCAGCTACCTACCGGGCTGGGACCTTGGGTTGCCAGGGACAACACAGGCTTCAAGTGGGGTACCAAGGCAACAAAGTTTCATTTATAGAAGTTAAATAAATCCCAGATAGCTGCTTCAAGCCAGGCACCCCAGTAGGGACCTGAATCCTGAAGGGGCTGTGGGCAGCCTGAAACGGCCCTCTGCCCCTCACCCAGGCTGGCCAGGCACACCAGCAGTTGGACATCCCCCGAGGGGTCCCAGACTGTGAGAGGGCACAGGCCAGGCTGAGGGACTCCCCCGAGTGCACAAGTTTTTGTGTACCAGGCCTCTAGTGGAATAATAAAATAGACTCTAAAACATGACGCAGCATCACCAAAAGTGTGGGGAAATGGAAGGAAATATATGCAAACAGTAAAGTTTATTGTGCTTGGAATATAAAATTATATGTAATTGCAGTTTATATTATCACTAATGAATCTTTCTAACATAAACATTTTAAAAAGCAGAATACAAGAAATAGTTGAGTTGTGCCAAATTCCTAGAGGATTCATGCTCAAAAAAAAAAAAAACTAAAGTAATATGTAAGTTTATCACACACCCAGTAAGATTAACAGGCTATTCTTTTGGAAATTCAGAATCTAAGTCTAAAGTTCATAAGGGAAAATAAATGAGTGAGAATAACAAGAAGAGTTATGAAAAGGAAGTCTAATAAAGGATAAGAGCCTTAATACATGGCAGGTGGTAAACTGTATTACAAATATATATTAATTTTTAAAGTGTGAAATAGTTCACGAATAGACAAAAAATAAAAGGATAAGCTAAAAATTCTAAAAATACTTTGGAGATAAAGGGATAAAGGATAAACTGGGACACTAAAAATCAGCGCAGAAAAGATAAATTACTTGATAAATGGTATAGGCACAACTATGCAGCCACATGGAAAAGAGAATAGGATGCTGACCAACTCACACCAAAAAAATCCCAAATTGATAAAAAATTAAGAATAAGAAACCACAAAAGTATTAAAGAAAGCAGGAGACATTTTCATATTCTTGAAGAGCATAAAACCATTCATCTAAGTAGGAGATAAAATCCAAAACCCATAAAGTAAAATACTAATAAATTTGGTTATACAAAAGTAATAAACTTATAATGGCAAAATTTACCATTAATGACAAAATATAAACCAGTGGGGGGGAAATCACAAGGTGCTAATATTTTTTTCATTTCAAGGGCTTATCTCCCTAGGTAACTGAGCAAAGGATCATAAGAGTCAGTTCACAGAAAAAAAAAAAAACTGCTCTTCAACACACATCAGTATGTTAAACCTCACTTATGACAAAAGAAATGCACAGGAAAAAAGCAACAAAATTCCCTTTTTCAGGTATGAAATTGGCAAGGATCAAAAGGTTTAATCACACACTGTTGGCGAGAGAGAGCAGAAAGGCATACAATGTTAATGGGATTGTAAATTTGTACAATGTCTTTGGAGGGCAGTTTAACAATACTTATCGAAGAAATGAAGATACATATTCTTGGACCCGGAAATTCCTCTACATAAACCAGCACAGTTGCAGGTTCAAGGACAACAACTGTAGCATCTATACTAATAAAAGGGTAATATGCTAATTAGACCAGGAGACCTTCTGGACGTCCTTCTGGACAAAGCCATGGTGGCAGGGCCAAGGCAGAGGCAGTTAGGGGTGATCAGGCCAGGAGAGTAGGGCAGTTGGGGGCAAGCAGGCAAAGGTGGTTAGAGGCGATCAGGCAGGCAGGTAAGAGATTAGGAGCCAGCAGTCCCAGATTACAAGAGGCAATCGGACATCCCCCGAGGGGTCCTGGCTTGGAGAGGGTGCAGGCCAGGCTAAGGGATCACCCCTCTCTCCCCACCGCCCCCCCCCCCGCACAAATTTTGTGCACCAGGCCTCTAGTTGTTAATAATATCAAAAGATCAGAAATAACTCCAAGTCCATCATCAAGAAATGGGATAATAAAGTAGGATGAAAAGGAATGAAAGCACAGTACAGTATTCTAGCATCTGTGTAAAATTAAATTTCAAAAAGCATATATACTAAATGCAATATGATATTTCTGGATTGGGTCCTGGAAAAGTAAAGGGTAACAGCAGAAAAACCAGTGAAATCCAAGTAAAAGCTATGCAGTTTAGTTTCACAATATAACCTTTTGAATTTTATTCTATGGGCATGTATTAACTATTTAAAACATAAAATTTAATTTTCTTTTAAATCCTTACCTGAGGATATTTTCTTCACCATTAATATATAGAGAGAGTAGAAGGGAGTAGAGACAGACAGAAAGAAAGAAACATCAATGTGAGAAAGACACATCAATTGGGCCAGGGATCATGACTGCAACCAAGGTATGTGCCCTTGACTGAAACTGAACCTGTGACCCTTCAGTCCACGTGCCAATGTTCTAACCACTGAGCAACTAACTAGGGCACAAACTTTAATTTTTTAAAAACCTAATTACTTTATGACTGAATTTACACCATCCATGGTATCCATATCCTTCTAAATATCACTAATGAGAAATATCAAGTATACATGTACTGCTTTAACACTTCTAATACTTCCACTATTGCACCTAATACACTTCTGCCTCACTTACTAGATTTTAGGTCCTTTAAGGTAGGGGCCTTGTCGACTCATCTCTGTACTCATAGAATCTGGAGGGTACAGGGTGGGGCAAAGCAGGTCTCCAGGTGTGAGTCCAAGAAACACAGAGTTTATTCATCTATTATTAT
The DNA here is from genome assembly GCA_004026665.1 of Murina feae. Lineage (NCBI taxonomy): Eukaryota > Metazoa > Chordata > Mammalia > Chiroptera > Vespertilionidae > Murina > Murina feae. The sequence goes on from PVJC01050298.1 coordinate 8,991, forward strand.
TTACTAGGGGCCCGGTGCACAAAAATTTGTGCACTGGGAGGGGGGAGGGAGGTCCCTCAGCCCGGCCTGTGCCCTCTTGCCGTCTGGGACCCCTCAGGAGATGTCCACCTGCTGGCATGCCTGGCCAGCCTGGATGAGGGGCTAATGGCTGTTTGCAGGCTGGCAAGCCCCCCAGTGAGGACCCTCACCCCATTGGGGTGTGGCCAGCCTGTGTGAGGGGCTGAGGGTCATTCAGGCTGCCCAGAGTCCCTTCAGGGTTCGGGTCCCTACTGGGGTGCCTGGCCAGTCTGGGAGAGGGGCTGAGGGCCGTTTTCAGGCTGCCCACAGCCCCTTCAGGGTTCAGGTCCCTACTGAGGTGCCTGGCCAGCCTGGGTGAGGGGCTGAGGGCTGTTTGCAGGCAGGCCACAGCTCCCATTGACCCAAGGTCCCAGGGAGGCTGGCTGGAAGCAGGTTTCTAGGGTTTATTTATCTTCTATAATTGAAACTTTGTTGCTTTGAGTGGAGGCCACAGCCGGCCTAGGCAGATAGTTTCCTCCATCGCTGGCCTCCTGTTTGCTCTAGCTCTGTGGCTGTTGGCCCATCTTGGCTGGCTTAATTTGCATATCATCACTGATTGGCTCATAGACGTGGCTTGGCTGGTAGGCGTGGCTTAGGTGTAACACAGTGAGGGTTAATTTGCATATTGCTCTTTTATTACATTAGATTAATGATTGTATTATTAAACCTACCTTTTCTCACCCTGTATGTCACGAGGTAAGACTTCAACAAATCAAATCCAAAATTATGTCTGGCCTAGTAATCTATTTTTTGAAAGTTTGTATTTCAAATGTCAAACAATTCTTTTCGGGGTTTCCTTCAATCCTGGGTTCACAATGGCATAGCAGAGAAAAGCTAGGGCAAAGGAAGGTGAAGTAATAAATCTCACTGAGGATTTGGATAGGAAAACAAAGAGAGACATTCCAGATAAACTATCCTCCAACTGAACTTTCTAACCATTTCACTGTGCTAGGAGCTGCAAGGAACATGAAGGTAACAAGATCCTGTCCTTACAGTAGAAGTTAGGCATAATTAACTTAATGCCAACACTTGTAAAGGCAAAACTATGAAACTGCCTTGGATTTCCAAAAGTGTTTTACACAAAGGCGATTAAAATGTTTTCAAAAAACTATTTTGCAATATAAGATAATAATAAACTCCAATTAAACAAAGTATCAGTTTTCTATGATGTCTTCTCAGGAAAAGAGCTCATGGGCACCATGCTAAAGAACAGTCAAAGAAAAAATTCTAGCCTTAAACCTTATCAATAACCTAATTTTTTAGGTATTCAAAATACAAAAGATAAACTACTTAGGAAATACTCTGAGGTCCCTGAATGGGTAGAGAAACACTACAGTTTCTCAGAAACGCATCACTAGTGATATCTCATCTCTACAAACTCAGGGCTCAGAGCTGAGTGTCATAAAGTAACACAACCTTGGGCAAACCTTTGATCTCTGTGAATACCTGTTTTTCATCTATAAAATGAACAGATGCCAGCTAAGGCTCCTTCCGGGTCTAAAATGCTATTAACTCTTTTTTCCTTCTCACCCCAAATAGAAACTAAGGCCTTGCAGTCCTTTTATACAAAAAGACCCATTTGTCTGTGTGTACGGGGGAAGGAGCTACCTGTAACACTTCCTATTCCTAGAAGGAATCAAAAATATTTTATTACAAATAGGTGCCATATAGAAGTAGTTCTCTATTCAACTCTATGTTGAAATTACATGAAAATGTGCATACTGTACAGTGAAACAGCTGTTCAATTGTGCATTCATTCATGTTTAGAATTATAAAAGCTTCTAACTTGGTTTTCATCTATCTGTTATGGACAACGAGTCACTCCACATGTAACTTCTCCTGAAAGTTATATTGGTATTTTTGTCTTATCCACCACTTTTCATAGAATAGGAAAATGATGAGAACGGAGCAAGTTGCAGGCATATTCATCCATGTGCAAAGATACATGAATTATCAGTGGGCAGTTTTGTTCCAATTTATTTACAATAATCCTTACCTCTGACCTTCTGGCTTGAAAGGTGATTGTGTAAAAAGCAGAACAGAGGTCTGTGAGTAGGAGCTAATAACACAGCACAGTATTTACTGAGAGTTTAATTATATCTGTCAGTTGACTTTTTTTTCAAAACATAGAAATAACATTGCACTGTTAGCAAATATGGTTTTCTTGTAAGGAAGTTATTTTTCCCCTAAATAACCAGCATTTCATGGCATAGGTCCGTTATCTACTCTATAAAAGCGAAATATTAAAATTAACCGTTTCTCCGAGACAGGGTGAGCCACGCCCACCAGCCAATCAGAGCGGCTGTATGCAAATTAGCCCAGCCAACATGGCGGCCGCCACTCACGGACCTGAGTAAACAGCCCTTTCCATTGCAGCAGGAGCGAAAGTGAAGCTGTGCCCGCTCAGCTCAGCTCTGATTAAACTGCCTCTAGCAGTTTTGAAACAATGTAACAATCTTAGAATCCTCCGGAGCTGAAGGAAAGAGCAGCTCCAGCCTCACCAGTAAAAGTAACAATTGTTTCATTATAGACGCTGAGAGGTGAAGCAGAGGAGGCTTCAGTTAGTTAGAAGGCCGCCTTCAAGGAACAGTGTATCAATTATAGAAGATAACCCCAGGCCTTCAAGGAACAGTATCAATTATAGGAGAAAAAACTCCAGAACCTGTGTCCAGCCGGCCTTGCTGGGACGTTGGGTCAATGGGAGCTGTGGGCAGCCTGAAAGCCCCTCACCCAGGCTGGTCAGGCACGCCAGCAGGTGGGCATCCCCCGAGGGGTCCCAGACTGCGAGAGGGCACAGGCCAGGCTGAGG
>PVJC01050299.1:0-11900 GCA_004026665.1 Murina feae
TCTACACAATGGAATACTATGCTGCTGTAAAAAGGAAGGAGTTCTTAGCATTTGCAGCAGCATGGATGGAACTGGAGATCATAATGCTAAGTGAAATAAGCCAGTCAATGAAAGAAAAATACCACATGTCCTCACTCATCTATGGATAATAATAACCATTATAAACTGGTGAACAAAAATGGATACAGAGGCAGAGCAGCATCAAACAGACTGTCAAATTACAGCAACAAGGACAGGAACATTGGGGGGGAGGGTATCAGATCAGCCAAGGGACTTTGGTGCATGCATTTAAGCATAACCAATGGACACAAAACACTGGGGGGTAGGGGAGGCTGGGGGAAGGGCAGGGGAAAAAAGAGATATATGTACTAATCTTTGTATAACTTTATGTAATAATAATAAAAAAGAATTAGGAAGAAAAAAAATAAATAAAAGCTCATAGATACAGAGAAAAAAATAATGGGCAAAGGGCCTAAATAGATACTTCTCCAAAGTGGACATGCAGAAAGCCAAGACACATATGAAAAGAAGCTCAAAGTCTCTAATCATCGAAGAGATGCAAATCAAAACAATGAGATACCACCTCACACCTGTTCAGAATGGCTATCATCAACAAATCAACCAACAAGTGTTGGCAAGGATGTGGAGAAAAGGGAACCCTAGTACACTGCTGGTAGGAATGCAGACTGGTGCAGCCTATGTGGAAAATAGTATAGAGTTTCCTCAAAAAATTAAAAATGGAACTCTCATTTGACCCAACCATCCCACTTCTAAGAATATATCCTAAGAAAACTGAAACAATCATCAGAAAAAAATATATGCACCTCTAGGTTCATAGCAGCACAATTTACAATAGCTAAGACTTAGAAATAGCCTAAGTGTCCATCAGTAGATGAGTGGATAAAAAAAACTGTGGTACATCTACACAATGGAATACTACACAGCAATAAAAAAGAAAGACCTCTTACCATTTGCAACAGCATTGATGGACCTGGAGAGTATTATGCAAAATAAGCCAGTCAGAGAAAGATATGTATCACATGATCTCACTCACATGTGGAATGGAATAAGCAAAATAAACTGATGATCAAAAATAGACCCAGAGTCATAGAAGCATAAGCAGACTGTTGAATCTCAGAGGGAAGGCAGGGGAGGTTGGGTGGGAACAGATCAACCAATGAACTTGTATGCATATATGCATAACCTGTGGACATAAATAATGGGGTGGTGAGAGCCTGGGAGGGGCGACAGAAGCAGGCTGGAAGAGGTTAAGTGGGGGGAAGGAGGACCAATGTAATGCTTTCAACAATAAAGATTTTCTTTAAAAATGCATATCAATATGCTTCAATATTGTGGAGGGAGAGAGGAAGAGAGAGAGGGAAAGAGGAAAGGAGATTCCTTCATCCACATGCCCTCCCATTTTTCTGCTTCTTTTTATAATAAAACTCGAGAGAGTAAGCATCTCAGTCTCCCCACCCTCACCTCCAGTTCTCTTGCACTCTCTCTCTCTCTCCAGTTGGGCTTTCATTCCCACCTGTCAACTGTACTTCTTTTTTTTACTTTTTTAATATATTTTATTGATTTTTTTACAGAGAGGAAGGGAGAGGGATAGAGAGTTAGAAACATCGATGAGAGAGAAACATCGATCAGCTGCCTCCTACACACCTCCTACTGGGGATGTGCCCGCAACCAAGGTACATGCCCTTGACCGGAATCGAATCTGGGACCCTTGAATCCGCAGGCCGACGCTCTATCCGCTGAGCCAAACTGGTGAGGGCCACTGTACTTCTTTTATCAAGGCTCCCAGAAACCCCTGCTTTGCCAAACCCAGTTGGTCATTCTCTGACTTGCATTTTATCTCTGGGCTACCAGCATACATTTTTTCCTGGTCGTCCTCCCATGCCTTCCTCCCCTTTCACCCCACCTCCTCCAAACATCCAAGGCAAGCCCAGGGCTTTCCGGGCTCTCTTCTCTTTCCTGTCTGCACAGTCCTTGGCTTGGTCTCCTAGCCAAGCCCCAGCCCCAGCTCTCTCCTGAGCACCAATTGCATGTGTCCAAGAGGCCTGTCATCTCCACCAGCTCATCTAACAGACCTGTCCAAAACAGAACTCTTCATTTCTACCCCAAAATTATATTTTCCTTGACCTTGACTCCTCTCTTCCACATCTCACACCAAAGCCATCAGCAAAATCTGACAGTTCTCCCAGCAACTCCCTCACGATGCTTCTTTTCAATGCTGGTGTGATTTACTACAGTAGCAGCCTACTGCCTCACAAGCTCCCACCTGGCCCCAAACTACCACCACAGCCAACTAGATTGGATCCTGTCACTACCCTGCCAGAAGCAAGGGGTTTCCATGCAGAGAGAATTAAGTCCAGATTACTTGAGCCTGCTCACTGCCCAGAAATCACCTTCTTTTTTTTTTAATTTTATTGCTTAAAGTATTACAAAGAATAGTACATATGTCTCCTATTTTTCCCCATTGACCTTCCCTGGTATCCCCTACCCCCCAGTATCTTGCGTCCATTGGTTATGCTTATATGCATGCATACAAGTCCTTCAGTTGATCTCTTACCTACCCCCGCCCCCAACCCTCCCCAGCCTTCCCGATGTAGTTTGACAGTCTGTTTGATGCTACTCTGCCTCTGTATCTATTTTTGTTCATCAGTTTATAATGTTCTTTATTATCCATAAATGAGTGAGATCATGTGGTATTCAGAAATCACCTTCTATCTCACACTGGCCAGTCTTAGGGTCTCTGTCCATGTTGCTCCTGCTCACAATGTTCTTCCCTAACTTTCCTATCATTTTGTTCAAGTGGTCCTCTTTTATCTGCCCTGGTTATCCTAAGTGAAAAACCCCCATGCATCCCAATCTCCTCCATTTTTCATAGTATTTATGCCCACATGGCATTATCTTCTTATTTATTTGTGTCCTTCTTTCCTATGTGTCTCCTAACATAAACTCTACAAGGCAATGAGAAACCATGTTCACCTTGTTGGCTCTATGTCCATCCATATACCATGTGCAGTGCTCAGCACATAGTAGATGCTCAGTAAATATTTGTTGAATGAGTGAATGCATGCATGAATAAATGTGTGTGTGAATGAATGGGTGGATGAATGAATGAATGAACAGGCAGAGCCATCTCTCCTTGGCTCCGAAGTGTTCCTGTTCCCTACACAAACCACCTCCCATATGAAGAAGTGGGAAATAGCTAGAGGCACACCCAGCAGGGCAGGACCCTCTGAGCAAAGGCAGGGAGGTGGGCACAAGGCTGAGACAAAGCCAGCTAAAGCACAAGCTGCACCTTGAAGTACAGTGGGACACAAGGCCTCTTAGGAAGCCAGGCCTGGCAGCCCTGCCTCAGGGGAGTGTGGAACTCTCACACCTGCCAACTTGTCCTAATCAGGAGAAGGCCTTGGGGCAGCTGGCAACTGAGCATAACTGGCAGGGGACCAGGATGCCTGCCAACAGCTGGCACTGCTGCCAAGCAGCCAAGTAATCATGTTAGCCACAGAAATTGGTCGCCTTCCATTTTCTTTCTCTTTCTCTCCCTCCTTGGAGCTGCAAGACCCAGAAGATTGATCTTTGCCTGAAAAGGAGGAGATAACTTATATAATGATTCCCACTGTCCCTCTGGCTATTTGGAGCTTTTTAAGAATTTCACAGAGTTGGGGACAGAAAAGCTTGTCCTCAGGGCTCTCTGAGGCTGTTCCCCTCCCCTGGAAGCCTCTGGCCCTGCGTATGTCCCTCTCCCAACTCTCCTTTTGCCTCCTCTCCCTTTTTTCCCCCTTGGGGTCCCTTGAGGGAACAAAGGTTAAAAATGCCCCCTTTCTCTTATAGGTTTTAAAAATAATTCCATTGAGGTCAGGGCTGAGTCCACCGATAGCCCTGCCTCCCATGGTCCCTGTGGCTGCTCCCACTCCCTAGAATCACCAGCCAGCTTGGGGGTGACAAGTTGGCTCAGTCCACCTATTCTCAAAGCAGTTCTGAAGGGAGCAAGTGAGGCAGCCCGCCCACTGAGGTGCTGCCAGAAATGGCTTTTGTTCCAGCAAACAAACAGCTTTTTAAACAGCAGCCTAATGACACACAAAGGGAGCACAGCTCTGACTGGGAACCCAAGACTTGCTCTCACCTCACTGGAGGCCCATGCTCCTCAATTACTCTCCCTCCCCCAGCCTGGCAGTCTCTCCACTGGTGCTCATGGACTTATGCCCTGACATGCACACAGTCAGAATTATTAAGCACTTACTCTGTGCCAGGAACTGAAGGGTACAACCAAACCCTTCTGGTTCCTATCTCAGTGGCCTTAAAGCCTGACTGACAACAATGATCACACTGGAGAAGGCAGACTGGGATGATGGCCAGGGTGCCCTGATAACATGGACAGTGGTCAGGGAGAGCTCCGCTGAGGAAGTGTCCTTGGAACAGAGATCAGAAGACAAACAGGAGACCACCAGGAACAAGGTATGGGTGGAAGTTTCCAGGCATTATGGGAAGGTCTGCTCTCAGGATCATGCCACTCAATTGGGGGGCTTTGCCCAGTGCTTTCTGCCTGACAAGGGAGGCTAGACCTCATGGTTCCTTAATTGGCATTCAGGGCCCTTCTCTGTCCCCAAGATCCCCTTATCCCCATCCTCTCCTACAGGATGCAGCACAAATCTGTCATTGGCCCTGGGACAAGAGGTGCTCTCCATCTGGGCTCCCACATTACTGTGTTTCTCCCCACCCCACCATGGACCACACTGGCCTACTGCTGAATATAATGGGTCTCCTGCTAACCAGGCCATGCCAAGTGGACTCTGTAGCTGGAGTCCCACACAGAGCCAGGAGTATGTGCAAAGGAGAAGGAAGCAACTGGAGATACCATCAGAAGGTCTATACTCAGTTCTGTGAGGATTAAGGCATCAACGGCAGGCTTCCTGAAGAAGTGGGTCAAGACTCTGAATAAATAAGGATTTGAAGAAGTGGGGGCAGGACAGCAGAGACAGAAGTGCAGCAAAGGCCTGAGGAGATGGGCACTCAAAGATTGAGGCCTGCCTAGATTGATCTCTAACCTGCAGCCCCCAAGAAGTTGAGTGGGAGAGGGGGAAACTGAGGTTCACAGAGAGCAAATGCTTCCACTAGGCTATACAACAAGGCCACAGTGGCAGGACGGATGTGGTCAAGGTGGCAACAGCCTTCCTCAGGCCCTTAAGCCGTTATTGTCCACCAGAACACTCCGTGCCCCCAAGAAAAGCTCAAGGACCAGAAATCAGGCAGCTACCAGACCATGTGACCAGTGGAGGGGACAGAGTTTGGAGCAGGAACAAAAACCTGGGCAAGGAGGCCTCAAGTGGTTCTCCAATGAGAGGTTTTCTGGGCTAGGAAACACAATCAGCCAGGGAAAGTTCTGGGCAAGGCCCAGAAGTATCTCCCCACATTTACTTCAGGGGCCCCCAGGGCTTCTGGCATAAGCCTTGAAGGAGCCAACCCCTTCTTAACCCAATGCATTGTCCTGAGAGGTTGTACTGGGAAATTTCTGGAAACTGCCCTGGCCAGTCTCAAGTTTTCAGTCCTCTACTTTGGGGCCCTGGGAACCCAACCCAGCCCAGCCCCTAGAACACAGCAGAGGCTGTGGACTCTTGCCTAGGAAGGACCTCCTGGGGTCCTCAGCCTAGGTCCCAACAGTTCCCACCACAGACATGGGGCGTGGCCACCAGGTTGGGCAAGCCACAGGTCTCACAGACCATGGCCAGCTGCTCTTCCAAGGTCCTACCATTGCCAACAAGAAACAGAAAGACCCAGCCTGACCTTATGGTTCTGCAGGCAAGTGACTTCCCACCTCAGCTTCCCCACTGCAGCCCCAGAGCTGTGGGTTCTGTAATGTCAGGGGCAGTTGCAGGCACAGAAAGCTCAGTGTAACCAGCCCTGTCCCATTGCTGTGGTCCTAAGCCATGGTCACCATACAGACCAGAGAAGGCTCACCCAGAGTAGCCCAACATAAGGTTCCCCAAAGCCTTCTGCTAAACCAGAAAGGAGAGTTATGGGAAGAAACTGAGGTTCAGAGAAGGAGAGAGAGTCTGCTAGAGTAAAGGAGCAGAAAGGAGCATGGGCTACACCCTGTGGGCAGTGCCTTGGATGTGAGGCAGAAGGAAATGTTGGACACACTCTCTGTGTCCAGGAGCTCATGGGCCAATCCAAGCACAGAAGTGGGGCCCTCAGCCAGTTACTGGAAAAATAAGGGGCTGGCAGAGGAGCTGCTCCAGAGGAGCTGACCCTTGTGCTAAGTCACCAGCCCAGCTTAGACCGAGCTAGAGAAGCTGCCTTGTGTGGAGCCTATGAGGATAAGAAGATACCTCTATCCCCATCCCAATCCATGCCAGCTCAGTCAGAGCTGTCTCAGCCTATCAATGTACCTTCTCCCCAGGCTTCTGGGGGGTGGGCAGCCATGGCAGACAGGCTTACCTGAGCCACCACCTGGGTCTCTGAGATGGTATCAGCGTCCCCCTTTACAGAAAGGATACCAAGACTTGGAAGAAGACACATAGATCATTGTTCCTGACCTAACAGTGATAAAGCTAGAAAATCTGCAAAATCATAACTTTTATTTAGCCAATCAGAGAGCTGAAGTCATGAGGCACCAATTAAGAGAACCAAATTCCAAAGGTGACAAACTGCTTGGAGGTGAGTGGACATACAGTTGATTTGCCCCTGGCAGATTGAAGGAAAGTTGTCACTCATTACTTTATTTTGAAGAAAAGTGCTACTGAAAGTTATCATATACTTCAGGAAGCTTATGGTGAACATGCGCCATCTCAAGATATTTGTGAACGCTGGCTTAAATGATTTAAAACTGATGATTTTGATATGAAAGACAAAAAAATGTCCAGGTCAACTGAAAAAGTTTGAAGACCAACAATTACAAGCATTATTGGATGAAGATGCATATCAAACTCAAAAACAACTTGCAGAAAGATTAAACATTGCTCAGCAAACAATTTCTGATCATTTATAAGCAATGGGAAACATTTTAAAGGAAGGAAAGTAAGTGCCACATCAACTGAACAAAAAACAAATGGAAAACTGAAGTCATCAGTAAAATGTTGCTTCAACAGCACGAAAGAAAGTCTTTTTTGCTTCAAATTGTGAGTGGCGATGAAAAGTGGATTTATTTTGAGAATCCCAAATGCACAAAATCATGGGTTGATCCAGGTCAACCATCAACATCCACTGCAAGGCCAAATCACTTCGAAAAGAAGACAATGCTTTGCCTTTAGTGGGATTAGGAAGGTGTGGTGTATTATGGAGCTTCTAAAACCAGGTGAAACCATTAATACCGATCGCTACTGACAAAAAATAATCAATTTGAACCACGCTTTGATCATAAAATGACCAGAATGCGCCAGAAGACACGGCAAAATAATTTTGCTTCATGATGATGCACCATTACACACTTCAAAACCAGTTAAAGACATGTTAAAAGATCTTGCCTTGGAAGTATTAACCCACCCACTGTATTCACCAAACCTTGCTCCTTCAGATTACTACTTCATTCGGATCAATGGCACACACACTTTCTGAGCAGCACTTCAAATGTATGAAGAAATGGAAAATTGAGTCTCTGAATGGTTTGCCTTAAAACAAGAAAAGTTCTATTGGGACGGTATCCACAAATTACCGGAAAGATGGGGAAAATGTGTAGCTAGTGATGGACATTACTTTGAATAAAGCACTTTTTTTCCCTTAGTATTTTATTTATTATTTTTTTATTACATAAGGTTTTACAAAGATTAGTACATATATCTTTTTTTTCCCCTGCCCTTTCCCCAGCCACCCCTACCACCCAGTGTTTTGTGTCCATTGGTTATGCTTAAATGCATGCACCAAAGTCCCTTGGCTGATCTGTTACCCCTCCACCCCCAACGTCTCTGTCCTTAGTGCTGTAATTTGACAGTCTGTTTGATGCTGCTCTGCCTCTGTATCTATTTTTGTTCACCAGTTTATAATGGTTATTATTATCCATAGATGAGAGAGGACATGTGGTATTTTTCTTTGGCTTATTACACTTAGCATTATGTTTTCCAGTTCCATCCATGCTGCTGCAAATGCTAAGAACTCCTTTCTTTTTACAGCAGCATAGTATTCCATTGTGTAGATGTACCACAGTTTTCTAATCCATTCATCTGCTGATGGACACTTAGGCTGTTTCCAAATTTTAGCTATGGTAAATTGTGCTGCCATGAACATAGGGGTGCATATGTCTTTTCTGAATGGTGTTTCTGGTTTCTTAGGATATATTCCCAGAAGTGGGATCACAGGATCAAAAGGGAGATCCATTTTTAATTTTTTGAGGAATCTCCATACTGTTCTCCACAGTGGCTGCACCAGTCTGCATTCCCACCAGCAGTGCATGAGTGTTCGTTTTTCTCCGCATCCTCTCCAGCACTTGTCGTTTGTTGATTTGTTGATGATAGCCATTCTGACAGGTGTGAGATGGTACCTCATTGTTGTTTTGATTTGCATCTCTCGGATGATTAGTAACTTTGAGCATGTTTTCATATGTCTCTTGGCTTTCTGAATGTCCTCTTTTGAAAAGTGTCTATTTAGGTCCTTTGCCCATTTTTTGATTGGATTGTTTGTCTTCTTTTTGTTAACTTGTATGAGTTCCCTATAAATGTTGGAGACTAAACCTTTATCAGTGATAACATTAGCAAATATGTTCTCCCATGTAGTGAGTTTTCTTGTTGTTTTGCTGATGGTTTCTTTTGCTGTGCAGAAGCTTTTTATTTTGATGTAGTCCCATTTGTTTATTTTTCTCTTTAGTTTCCAATGCCCTAGGGGCTGTATCGGTGAAGAAGCTGCTTTGGCATATGTCTGAGATTTTGTTGCCTTTGTAATCCTCTTTGTATGATGGTTTCCCGTTTTACATTTAAGTCCTTTATCCATTTTGAGTTTATTTTTGTGTATGGTGTAAGTTGGTGGTCTAGTTTCATTTATTTACATATATCTGTCCAGTTTTCCCAGCACCATTTATTGAAGAGACTGTCTTGATTCCATTGTATGTTCTTGCCTCCTTTGTCAAATATTAATTGAGCATATTGGTTCAGGTTGATTTCTGGGTTCTCTATTCTATTCCATATGTCTATTCTTGTGCCAGTACCAGGCAGTTTTGATAACAGTGGCTTTATAATACAGCTTGATATCTGGTATTGAGATCCCTCCTACTTTGTTCTTCTTTCTCAGGATCGCTGCAGCTATTCGGGGTCTTTTTTTATTCCAGATGAATTTTTGGAGAGTTCGTTCTAGGTCTGTAAAACATGCTGTTGGTATTTTAATGGAGATTGCATTGAATTAATAGATTGCTTTGGGTAGTATTGACATTTTAATGATATTGATTCTACCAATCCATGAACATGGTATGTTCTTCCATCTGTTTATGTCTTCCTCTATCTCTTTTTTCAACGTCCTGTAGTTTTCTAAATAGAGGTCTTTTGCTTCTTTAGTTAAGTTTATTCCTAGGTATTTTAGTTTTTTTGCTGTGATGGTAAATGGGATTGTTTTTTTAGTCTCTCTTTCTGTACGTTCACTATTGGTGTGCAAAAATGCCATAGATTTCTTTGTGTTAATTTTGTATCCTGCTACATTGCCGAATTCATTTATTAAGTCTAATAGCTTTTTGATGGAGTCTTTAGGGTTTTTTATGTATAATATCATGTCATCTGTGAATAAGGACAGTTTTACTTCTTCTTTTCCAATTTGGATGCCTTTTATATCTTCTTCTTTTCTAATCGCAATGGCTAATGCTTCCAGTACTATGTCGGACAGGAGTGGTGAGAGTGGGCAACCCTGTCTTGTTCCTGTTCTAAGGTGAAATGGTTTTAGTTTTTGCCCGTTGAGTATGATGTTGGCTGTGGGTCTGTCATAAATAGCTTTTATTATGTTGAGGTAAGAACCTTCTATTCCTACCTTGCTGAGAGTTTTTATGAAAAATGGGTGCTGGATTTTGTCAAATGCTTTTTCTGCATCAATTGATATGATTAAGTGGTTTTTATCTCTTAATTTGTTTATGTGATATATCACATTTATTGATTTGGGGATATTGTACCATCCTTGCATCCCTGGGATAAATCCTACTTGGTCGTGGTGTATGACCTTTCTGATGTTCTGTTGGATCCGATTTGCTAGGATTTCATTGAGGATTTTGGCATCTATGTTCATGAGGGATATTGGCCTGTAATTCTCTTTCATTGTGTTGTCTTTGTCTAGTTTTGGTATTAGGGTAATGCTGGCTTCATAAAATGAGTTTGGAAGTGTTCCTTCCTCTTGCATTTTTTTGAATAGTCTGAGGAGGATAGGTTTTAGATCTTCCTTAAATGTTTGCATCTCCTGGATGATTAGTGAAGCCATCTGGCCCTGGGCTTTTGTTTGCTGGGAGCTTTTTTATTACTGCTTCAATTTCTTCCATAGTGATTGGCGTATTGAGATTATTAGATTCTTCTCGATTGAGTTTTGGAATGTTGTATTTTTCTAGGAATATTTCCATTTCCTCCAGGTTGTCCAGTTTGTTGGAATAGAGTTCTTCATAGTATTCTTTAACAAGCCTCTGTATTTCTGTAGGGTCTGTTGTTATTTCTCCTCTTTCATTTCTGATTTTGTTTATTAGGGTCCTCTCTCTTTGCTTCTTGGTGAGCCTGGCTAGAGGTTCATCAACCTTGTTTATCCTTTCAAAGAACCAGCTCTTGGTTTCATTGATCTTTTGTATTGTCTTTTTGGTCTCCATGTCATTTATCTCCACTCTGATCTTTATAATTTCCTTCCTTCTGCTTACACTGGGCTTTTCTTGTTGCTCTCTTTGTAATCTTCGAGTTGCAGGGTTAGGTAATTTATTATCATTGTTTCTTGTTTTCTACAGTAGGTTTGTAGAGCTATGCACTTCCCTGTCAAGACTGCTTTCACTGTGTTCCATAGATTTTGGATTGTTGTGTTTTCATTGTTGTTTGTTGCCATGATGTTTTTTATTTCTTCTTTCATCTCTGTAGTAACCCAGTCATTGTTTAATAGCATGCTGTTTAGTCTCCGTGTGTTTAATTTTTTTGGATTGTTTTTATTGTAGTTGATTTCCAGTTTTATGCCATTGAGATCTGAGAAGATGCTTGATATGATTTCTGTCTTCTTGAATTTGAAGAGACTTTGCCTGTGCCCCAATATATGGTCTATCTTTGAGGATGACCCATGTGCACTTGAGAACAATGTATATTCTGTAGCTTTGGGGTAAAGTGTTCTGAAGATGTCTATTAGGTCCAACTGCTCTAGTGAGTCATTTAGGATGATGTTTCTTTGCTGACTTTTTGTTTAGAGGATTTGTCCAATGGTGATAGTGGGGTATTAAAGTCCCCTACTATGATTGTATTGCTGTCCATCTCTCCCTTGATATCCTCCAGAGGTTTTTTTTTATGTATTTGGGTGCTCCTATATTGGGTGCGTATATGTTTACCAGAGTTATTTCTTCTTGTTGAATGGCTCCCTTTAGTATAATGAAGTGGCCTTCCTTATGTCTTTTTATGTCCTTCACTTTGAGGTCTAATTTGTCATATATAGGTATTGCAACCCCAGCTTTTTTTTCATTTCCATTTGCCTGAAAAACCTTTTTCCATCCTTTCACCATCGGTCAGTGTGCATCTTTTTTTCTGAGGTGGGTTTCCTGTAAACAGCAGACATGTGGGTCATGTTTTCTTATCCACTCAGTTACCCTATGTCTTTTGATTGGAGCATTTAATCCATTTACATTTAAAGTTATTATTGATAAATACTTGTTTGTCGCCATTTTTATTCTTTACCCCTGTGTTCCTTCTTTGCTTCCTATTTTTACTTTTTACAGTAGGCCCTTTAACATTTCTTGCATTGCTGGTTTGGTA
>PVJC01050300.1:0-11852 GCA_004026665.1 Murina feae
TGCTCTGAGCCTCAGATGCAGCTGGGGGCAGGTCCCCAGTGGCCACACACACACACACACACACAAAAGGCGCCTGGCAGACTGGGGCCATCACAGGACATCCACTGAGGGGTCCCAGACTGTGAGAGGGCACAGGCCGGGCTGAGGGACTCCCTCCACCCCGAGTGCACAAATTTTTGTGCACCGGGCCCCTAGTATTTATATATTTCCCCAAACTACAGTTAGAATTTCTGTTTGAAAATGAATTCTTAGAACTCTGGTTTTAGTTAGAAATTTCCATAGGGAACAATAGAACTATAGTACATTTCTAATTGAAAATTTTGCATTGTTGATGAAGTCTTGAATATAAAAAGACTAGGCAACCCAAACATCTATTACTTCCAATCTTTTCTCCCTCAACTTACAGCAGACTTGTGGCACTAGTCTTGGAATGTGGGCACTGTCTCTGATCAGTATTTTGGAATGCACATGAAAATATAGATAAGATTCTCTGTTCAGAATTTGTAATGCATTACAGATTGTGCTCTGGGCTTCTGAAACAATGAAAAATTGTGGTGGGTTTTAAAACAGTTTGGAAGAACAGCCCAGTTCTTTGATGCAGGGTATTTAAATTAATGTTAGTCACAATGTAAAGCTCAAGTTTAAAATTTGTGTCTCCCTCTGATTACCACATATCAAACTACTTGACATGGAGACAAAATTGCATTTTTCTGGTGGGAAATGCAATGCTGTTTTGATAATTGTATGTATGTACTACAAACAAAGGTCCTTGTCAGCCATGTTGAGTGTGGTGCTGGCAAGTTTCAGCCAACTTGGCTGTGAACCAGCCATAGTGGCCGAGCAGGATGGTTGTTGCTATCAGCAGCCTCTGGTGGGGAAGGTAAGGAGTGGGCCTGATGGATACGAGGGTCAAAGCCCTAGCACTTACTGAGCTGGGCATGGAATGTACTAGCTGCCTGGGCCATCGCCACAGAGTCAAGGAGAAGTGGCAGCTCACTCTGCATATGCCCAGAAAGCTATAGAAATTCGGCTTACCTTTGGTGTTGGTAAAGGATATACATCCTGGAAAAAAAATCCCTATATGCTATTATTATTATTATTACTACTACTAGGGGCCTGGTGCATGAAATTTGTGCACTGGGGGGAAGGAGAGGGAGGAGTTCCTCAGCCCAGCCTGCCCCCTCTCACATACTAGGAGCCCTCAGGGGATGTCCTACTGACAGTTTAGGCCCGCTCCCTGCTGCCCATGAGGAGTGGGCCTAAGCTGCAGTCTGGCCTCCCTTTGTGGGAGGCAACCAGGCTAATCAGGGGAAGCCACCAGCCTCATCACTCCACTGCTACAGCAACTGCTAGTCACCGCAGCCACCAAGGTGTTTTCATTAACACGGATTCCAGTCCCTTCACCATGAAAAAATGAGAACTTTCTTTAGGCATTTTCAAGATGTATCTTTCATAGGATATGACATTTCTTTCTTTTTTTTTCTTTTTTCCTCACCTGAGGATATGTTTCCATTGATTTTTAGAGAATGTGGAAGAGAAGGGAAAGACAGAGAGAAACATCAAAGTGAAAAGAACACTTTGATTGGTTGCCTCTTGTATGAGCCCTAACCTGGGCCCTGGCCAGGGAGGAGCCTGCAACCTAGGTACATGCCCTTGATCAGAATTGAACCCAGATCCTGCAGTCAGCAAGCTGAGGCATTATACACTGAGCCAAACTAGCTAGGGCAAGATATGACATTTCTTAGCCCTATAGCAGTGGACCTTCATTTTTTTTTCTCCAGGAGTGTGGTGGAAAAACCCTAGATGCATTTTTGGATTCTTATTACCCAAGTTACTAAGAATATTACCAGTGGCATACAGGGAGCTTAGCCAATGAGTGTTAAGAAAAGGTGTTTCCTTTGTAGTTCACTCCCATCACCGGCTCAACCCCTGCCCATCCAATCCCAGCTCCACCCCTACCTAGGTCTGTAGCCTCTGGCCTAGGATGCAGGCCTGAGCAGAAGACCCCCCAACACCTGCAATGGCCAGCCCTGCCCCTTCCCAGGCCTGTAGTCTCTGGCCTAGGATGCATGCCTGGGCAGAAGACCCCCAACCCTTGTGATGGCCAGCTGCACCCCTTCTCAGGCTGGGGGTCTCTGTCTGAGGCTGCAGGCTTGGGCAGATGACCCCCCAACCACCCCTGCCGCGATCACCAGCTCTGCCCCTTCCCAGGTTCCTGCAATTGATGGCTCTGCCCCTTGGCACTCCCTGCCTCCTCCACCACCTGCCTGGCTAACAGGCCTGGCTACTTTAGTTGTGGGGCTGAGGTGGACTGGGTGCCGCCATATTAGTTGAGTTAATTTGCATATTTGCTCCTGATTGGTTGGTGGGCGTGGTTTGTGAGTGTAACGGAGTGAGGATCAATTTGCATATTACTCTTTTATTAGATTATATTATTATTTATTTTCTGGCAAAGACTTCTTAAAGTTAATATGACAGTGAGATGTTTACTATTTAATAGAAGTTCTATTACACTATAACCTATCAAGAAGTTATTCTGCTAAATACATTAAAGGCCGTTTTCTTTTTTAAAAATTGATCTTACACACTATGCTGGACAGGCAACCTTCAGTCTGGAGGGGATGAGGTGATGCTTGGAGGAGATTGTGTAGGTGGGAAGGTCATACCCTCCACCCTCCTGCATTTGATTGCTGTGTCTATGCAATAACCCCTGAGAATTGACCATAAGACCACTTCACAACCAACATTCCATTTCAATTAGCTCACATTTCACTTGCTAAGACTATTATCTTTCCCCTCTGGACTTTCTCAGGATCTGGTCCTGCCCAGAGAGTTCCCCACCGAATAAGCCTGCTTAGAGTCCTTTAAAACCTCTGATTCTCCATTCCTGGGTGCTGGCACCATTTTGGGGCTCAACCCATCTGGTCTCCAGATGATGTAATAAATTTATAATTCTTTACCACTTTCTGCCTCATGCATACCTCTTTCAGTGACCCTAACAATTCTCAGTTATTTTATTTGGATGTTAAGTATTATTTTAGAGTACAGAGAAAACAAATAGTATTCAGAAAAAATATTGGCATTATATGAGCCTCTTGTTTGATAGTCTCTACTTTGTAAAAAAATCTATTGGACACAGTCATGCCCAGTTATATAAGTCTTGTCTATGGCTGCTTTCAGGTGAAACAGTACAGTTGAGTGTTTGTGTTACACATTGTATGGCTTTTGCAAAATGAACAATATTCTGGCCATAGAAACAAAGTTTGCTGACTCCTAATCTAAGATAACCATTTCTTTTCCTTTACTGATGGTATCACAGAAAACTAAACATGAAAATAACCCATCTATGACTAACACCCCTTTTTTTGAAAGCAAAACACAAAAAATACAAAAGACCAAAAACCCCGCAAACAAAATGCCCCCCCAAAAACCCAAAAGACATAAGTCCTTACAAAATTTAAGAAGAACTGATATAAATTAAATTCATAGAATAATAAATGTGTTCATTAAAATATGCTGAAGTTAATGAAAAATTGTATTCTTGTCAGATAGCACATGAGAAAAAAATACTTGGATATGAATCAGAAGACTTCTATGCCTGTCTCCATTTGCCATTCTCTAACTCAGAAGTTGGTAACCATTTTTGATGAGGGTAAGAGAGTAAATACTTCAGGCTTTGTGAGTTTTACTTTATTTCATTCAAAACAAGTGCTGGGCTGGATCGGTCTGCAGCCCTGTAGTTTGACCAATCCTGCTCTCACTCAGTGCTCCTGATGAGTCCCAACCTTTGTGGGCTGCATTTTCAGGAGACTGAAGTCAACAACATCTAGTTTTAATATTTTTTCTATCTGTTATGTAAATCAGAGCCAATGTTTGTTTACATTTGACTGCATTTTAGATGGGTTATTTTCTTACCACATGGAAAGTAGAGTTATAACAATATAGGTGAAGTGGAATGTGAAAAGAAAAAATTTACATTTCCTGGCATATGAATTTCTATTGCTTTGTAATAAATTTCTTCCAAACCTGGAAGTGTAACACAACTATTTGATCTCACTTTTAGTTTTTTTTTAAATAATTTAATCTTTATTGTTTAAATTATTACAGATGTCCCTCTCCCCCCTCCCCCCAATAGTTTCCCTCCACCCTGTTCCCACCCCACCCCAGGCCCTGGCCACCTCACTTTCCATGTCCATAGGTACTGTATATATGCATATACAATCTTTGTTCCATCTCTTCCTGCACCCCCACACCCCATTCCCCCTGAGAGTTGTCAATCTGCTCCATTTCCATGCCCCTGATTCTATTACATTCACCAGTTTATTCTGTTCATCAGATTTTTTATTCATTTGAATTTTAGATTCACTTGTTGACAGATATGTATTTGTTGGCACTTTGTTGTTCATAATTTTTTATCTTTACCTTTTTCTTCTTTTTCCTCTTCTTAAAGAATACCCTTCAGCATTTTATATAATACTGGTTTGGTGGTGATGAACTCTTTTAGCTTTTTCTTATTTGTGAAGCTCTTTATCTGACCTCAGGTCTAAATGATAGCTTTGCTGGGTAGAGTAATCTTGGTTGAAAGTTCTTGCTGTTTATCACTTTGAATATTTCTTGCCACTCTCTTCTGGCCTGCATAGTTTCTGTTGGGAAATCAGCTGATAGTCATATGTGTACTCCCTTGTAAGTAACTAACTGTTTTTCTCTTGCTGCTTTTAATATTCTCTCTTCATCTTTTGCCCTTGGCATTTTAATTATGATGTGTCTTGCTGTGGTCTTCTTTGGATTCTTCTTGTTTGGGGTTCTCTGTGCTTTCTGGACTTGTAAGTATACTTATTTCACCAGGTAGGGGAAGTTTTCTGTCATTATTTCTTCAAATAGGTTTTCAATATCTTACTCTCTCTCTTTTTCTGGCACCCCTATAATTCTGATGTTGGTATGCTTGAAATTGTCCCAGAGGCTCCTTACACTATCTTCACATTTTTGGATTCTTTTTTCTTTTCTGGTTGGGTGTTCTTTGCTTCCTCGTATTTCAAATCTTTGGCCTGATTCTTGGGATCCTCTACTCTACTGTTGGATCTCTGTATATTATTCTTTATTTCAGTCAGTGTATGCTAAATTTCTGATTATTCCTTTTCCATTTTGTTGGCATTCTCACGAAGATCCTTGAAGGTCTCAATAAGTTCCTCGGAGGTTTCTAGAAAATTCTTGAATAAATTTATAACTGTGATTTTGAACTCTATATCTAGTAGTTTTCTTTCCTACATTTCTTTAATTTGTGACATGCTTCTTTGTCTCCACATTTTGGCTGTGTCCCTGTGTTTGTTTCTATGTATTGGGTAGCTGCTCAGTATCCTTGAGTTGATAGAGTGGCCTTGTATAGTAGGTGTTCTATAGGGCCCAGTGGGCTCAGCCTCCTCAATCACCTGAGGTGGACACTTTTGGTGCACCCCTTTGTGGACTGTGTGCACAGTGTTATAGTTGAGCCTTGATTGCTCTTGGTATCACTGGGAGGAATTTACCTCCAGGCCAGTTGGCTGTGAGGACCACTTGTGTCTACAATGGAAGGGCTGCTGTGCCAGAGACACCCTTATGGGCAGGACTTGCTTCAGTGGGGCTTTGGCGCTCATTGAGTCTGCCCCTTGACTGTGTCACTTATGGATATGAAGAGTTGTAATCTGGTATGTTCTCACACTGACCACTGGGTACACTGGCTCTTGGATCTCCAAGGAGGTTCAAAGTCAGCCACTGCCTGGGGCCACCCAGTAGGAGCCACAGAAATCTGCAGATTTCTCCTCTTTGGGCTGTGTTTAGAAGTGCCCAGTTGAGGCCCAGCTGTGAAATGAAGCAAGCTGCTGCAGTGCTGGCCTTTGCCCTCTTTTGATAGCTTTGGGGCTCCCTGACCCAAATGCAGTTTGACAGGTTTTAGGCTGAGAAAGGACTGGCCATTCATATGCAAAAGCAGTGCGCACAGCTTAGGTGGGGTTGTAAATTGAGTGGGGTGGGGTCTCAGAAAATCTCCAGGGTGGAGCAAACAGAAATAGCTGTCAATCATCTCTGCTCCAGGGAAGTCCCAGCTCAGGCACAATGTCCTTTGCAAGCACCTCCATTTGGAAGAAAGCTGCTCCTATGTTCCATTTTCCCCTGTACATGTCTGGGTCCCCCAAAGCCTTGCCTGCCACTGAAGCTCAGAGCAAGTGGGATATTATATCTCCCTCCCAATTAAAAAGTGGCACACGCAGGTGCCAGACCATTCTGCACCTCTGCACCTCCCCACCTCCACACCTCTGCACCTCCTCACCTCCTACTGGTCTCAATGCACTTTCTTATTTACCTCTCTTGTTGTACTTCCACTCAGCCAGCTTTCCCATGGTTCCGGATGATAGTTGTAATTTTAATATGGTTGTGGGAGGCAGCAAGTACAGGTGTTTACCTATGTTTTCTATGGTTCTCTCTCTCTCTTTAATTTTTCATTTTCTAAATTAGAAATTCAAGGTGGGCTTGACAGGACAGTTTTTACTTGGGGTTTCTCATGTGGTTATAGTTAGATGTCAGCCAGGGCCTGGGCTTTCTGAAGGCTTGACTGGGCTGGACATCCAAGATGGCTGGCAATTGACGCTGGTCATCAGATAGGAAGTTAGCTGGGATTGCTGATTAGAACACCTACACATGTCCTCTTCTCCATGGAGGTCTCAGAATAGTCAAACTTTTTACATGATGTTTGGCTTACCCCACAGTGAGCATCCCCAGAAAATGAGATGGAAGGAGCATGACCTTTTTTGGATCTAAGCTGAGAAGTCTATACAAGTCACAACTTTCCCAGATTCAAGTGGAGGACAGGTAAGCCCCCACTATGTGAGGATTGTCAAAGAATTTGGGGTCATATTTAAAAATAACCTAGCTTTAGTGATTATTAAGTTTATAATTCTAACACTGAATTATTAGAATTTTATATCATCTATGCTACAATTAACCAATTATTAAGGGCAAGATATTATAGTTAGGATATTCTCAGATCTCAAATGAAGCACAAACACACACACACACACACACACACACACTATCTCATAAAAGAGTAATATGCAAATTAGGTGTCACTCTGTCACAAAGATGGTCGCCCCCAAGCCACAATATGTTTGCCCCCATAGCCACAAGATGGTGGCACCCATAGTCACAAGGTGGCAGCACCCATAGCCACAAGATGGCGGTGCCCAGTCTGGCTCAACCTCTTAGCCAGGCAGGTGGCAGGAGAGGTGGGGGGCCCAAGGGGTAGAACAAGTGATCAGAGGGGGCTTGGGGTCCCCTGCCCAGGCCAGAGGCCTTCGCCAGAGGCCTCAGGCATGGACAAGGGCGGAGCTGGTGATCGGAGGGAGCAGGGCAGAGCTGGTGATCAGAGGGGTATGAGGGTGCCCTACCTAGGCATAAGGCCTGGGCCAGAGGCCACAGGCCTGTTCAGGGGCAAGGCCAGAGATCGCAGCGGCCTGGGCTCCATAGAGCCAGTGATCGGAGGGGCAGGGGCAGAGCTTGTGATCACAGGGGTCTGGGCACCGGTGGAGCCAGCAAAGCAGGGGTCTGGGGGTCCCTTGCCCAGGGCTGCAGCCTTGGCCAGAGGTTTCAGTGGGGCAGGGGGAGAACCTGTGATCTCAGGGCCTGGGCAGGGGTAAACTGGAAATCAGAGGAGCTTGAGGGTCCCCTTCCCAGGTCTGTAGCCTTGGCCAGGGGCTCAAGGTTGGAGCCGGCAATGGCAGGGGTCTGGGGGTCTCCTGCCCAAGCCAGTATTCCTCTTACTTTGATGTTTCTCTCTGTCTTTCCTTTCTCTTCCACATTCTCTAAAAATCAATGGAAACATATCCTCAGGTGAGGATAAAAAAGAAAGAGAAAGAAATGTCATATCCTATGAAAGATACATCTTGAAAATGCCTAAAGAAAGTTGTCATTTATTCATGGTGAAGGGACTGGAGTCCGTGTTGATGAAAACACCTTGGTGGCTGCGATGACTGGCAGTAGCTGCAGCATTAGGGTGATGGGGCTGGTGGCTTCCCCTGATTAGCCTGGTTGTCTCCCACAAAGGGAGGCCATACTGTGGCTTAGGCTCGCTCTACAAGGTGAACAGGTAGCGGGCCTAAGCCATCAGTAGGACATCCCCTGAGGGCTCCCAATATGTGAGAGAGGGCAGGCTGGACTGAGGACCCCACCCTCCAGTGCACGAATTTTGTGCAACAGGCCCCTAGTGTGTGTGTGTGTGTGTGTGTGTATACACAGATTCCTACATTTTCTTTATCTATTCATCATCTGTCAGAGGATATTAAGGATACACACATGCATCCACACACATAGTCACACACATAAACACACATACACACTAGAATATAATAAAGAGGGAAATTCTGCTATTTGTGACAATATTGATGAAACTGGAGAACATTAGTCTAAAAAAGCCAGACACAGAAAGACATATATTGTAAGATCTCACTCATATTTGGAATCTAAGAAAATAAAACACATAGGAACAGAGCAGAATTGTGGCCTCCAGGAGTTGGAAGGTGGGAGAAATGGGAAGATTTGGTTAAAGGGTACTAACATTCAGATATAAGATGAATAAGTTCTGGAGACCTAATATACAGTTTAGTGACTATAGTTAACAATAATATATTGCATCGTTGAAACTTGCCAAAAGAGTAGATCTTAAGTGTTCTCACAAAAGAACACAAAAGAAGAAAAAAAGGTAACTATGTAAGACAATGGATATTTAATTAGCCTCATTAATCATTTCAGAATATAATCACTTCACAATAAATATGTATGTGCAAACAACATTTTTGTACACCTTAAATATGTGCATTTCTTATTTATTAATATGACTGAAAAAGGAAAGAAAGATGAGGTTAGAGATCAGTTCTTGGAATTGATAAATGATCAATGATGTCTCAGATATTCTTTTTTCTTCTTCAGTTTCAATAAGTATGGAAGGGAGTACTGACATTTATGTTGGGTGTAATTTGGAAGCAAATCTAAGGAGTGCATGCTTTTCACTGAAAGATAGATATTACTAAAACTATTCCTTGTGTCATCTTAAGGACCCTTGAGAGACTCCTGTGGTTAGGTCTTTTTCCTTTGGGAAAGGAGAGAAAAGGGAAACTCTTCATTTCTATTTTTGCTGCAGTACTTAAAATATGTTTATTGGAGAAGAAATTGATTCCTTTATCATTGAATTTGTGGGATTTATTTTTGGATTTTCTTCACTATATTTACTTCCTCTGTGATCTATCTGCATTACTGACAAAATGATTTCCTTGTGGCTCTAAAAACTTGTTCTCCATCAATTTGTAAGTCAGTTTTTAAGTTACATCTTGCTTCCTCTCTTCCACACCATGGAGATCTTCAGAGTAAGCATCTTTCAAAGATGCGACAAGCAAACTACAGCTGTAGGATCAGTAATTCCCTATTAAGTAGCTTTGCCTACTGTTAAGTTGACTGCTGGAGGTAGTGATTCATGCCAGTCACTGAAACAACACCTAGGGAAGAATTCAGTCTGCTCTGGAGTTTTTGTGTTTTGGGACACTTGTAGATAATGAGATTTTCATACATTTCTAGTACTTCACACAGTGCTTTGGGACCTGTTAGGTAACCAGTAAATATTTCTTAATATTAATTATCAAACCATACTTTGAAAGCTTTGCTATCATGTGGTAGCTAGATTGGTTGCAGAATGGAACAATGCAAGAATTTCCTCATCAACAATGAATAAAATTTATTAATACTAGAATAATTAACTCTTCAAGCAGGCTGTGACTTTTAGCAAGACTCGGTTGATATAAACTTATATTTTTAAGCCATCAAACTAAGAAGAAATTAAGACTAATGTTTACTTATTAAGATAATTTCCTAATCATTCTTATAAGATTGTAATGAGTGACAAACTGACGCTGGATATAAATTTATGATTCCCAAAATAACATTTGATTGGTTTGAGTGATGTCTTACATCAAGTAATCATAGTTAATTTTTGCTTCTGGAGAGATTTGACTTACCAGTCTATCATGCCATCAGATGTATTTCAAGAATGATTTTTTTTTTGTCTGTTGATAGAGTTAAAGAATTCCTATGGAAATTCTTGAATCTATAACTTGTATTTTTATCAAGGCAGATGGCACAAGTTCAGAATAGTGGCAAAATGACTACATTTTCATATGAAATATACTGAAAACACATAAATAATTATTTGACTTTAAAAAATATTTTTAATCACATAGAGCAAAAGCAAAGTTAGGATTTTTCTCATATATGAATTTATTTTCTCTTATATGAGTTTACTTTTTGGTTACATTTATTTTAGTAATATTTAAGATCTATAATTGAAACTGATGTTTTAACTCACAAAATAATCAGGTACAATAAATTTTAGAGAGTAGATAAAATAGGGATAAAATTGATAGGTTTTACATTTCCAGATTATTTTCTGAAGGATGAAATTTGAATAATCCCTTGCCTTTTTTTTTTTAGTGATGAACCAATCACCCTAACAAACCAACAAAGCCCTAACAACATTAACACCATAATCACAGAAATCACAATAAAAATTGGGAATAGAATAATCTTTACAGTCTAGAAACAACTTGAGGAACATAAACGAATGAACAGTTGAACCTGGGAGAAGTAAGGCATGTTCCCTGTATTATTCTATTCTAGCACTTGCTGCCAGAAATGATATGAGAGTCTGGATCTGGCTGTCTCTTGACCCCAATTCCAGTTTTTCTATTGGACCTAGTATTACACAATTCTTTCTCTTACCCTTGATCTTGAGATGTGGCAATTAGTCCACTGCACTGGTTCTCAAACCCTGCCTGCACAATGGAAGCACCTAGTAGCCATATAAACTGGTACCCATATCCTGGGCCCTCTTCCAGGGATTCCAACTTAAGTGGCCTATGCGGGTCTCAGGCTTTGGAATTTTCATAAAGTTCCTCAGATGTTTCTAAGGTTAAAGTAAGCATAGAGATCCTTACCTGTCTAGTTTGGGAGAGGGAAGAGAGCACAATCTGTGAAGATCTGCCTTTGTTCTCATCCTTGATGTTATGTTTTCTCACAGATCCTTCAGAGCCTCAAAAACCCAGTGAAGCTTAACCTTAGGTGAGCCCAGTGACGATGACTCATGCTTTCTGACTCTTTCCCAAATTGCTTTCTGGATTCTCTGTGCCCATAATCTTTCCCCGAAGGGAAACTCAGATCAGAGGATGACAAAGAATGTCAGTGATACTTGGCACCATATACTGTGACACATATTCAGTAAGTGAATTGGGAAGTATTGAAAGGTATGAACTGGCAAACCAAAATGTATATACAGCAAAATTAATTAAAGCACACACTTAATTTTAACCAGTACTATCAGAGTAAGCATGCATTGGTATAGGATTTAGAAAGGCTTAGATTGAAGTTCTGGTTTCACCACTATCTATCTGCTGTGTGACTTGAACAATTTATACTTACCCTCTCTGTGCTTGAGTTTTCTTATCCATAACACAGAAACAATATCTGGCATATTTTCCTTATATTGTTGTCATGAAGATTAAATTACAAAAGTTAAATAACATTTTATATTTTAGGTAATATACACATGTTATTACTATGGGTTGAGCTGCTTTAATATATATTTATGTGAACACATTTCATGGTTCACTTTTTCAATAAGGGAGTAATTCTGGGGAGCAATGATTATAAAACTATAATTAAATCAATGTGTCATAGTCTTCAACTAATTTTCTTGGGTGCCAAGTTTATATAAAATGAAGAATGTATCTTTGTAAACCTGATCCTTTAATCTCATATAGAATATAATAGATTGTTGGTTTTGT
>PVJC01050301.1:0-11840 GCA_004026665.1 Murina feae
TTCAGCCTCAGTGTACAATGGGAACATGTGGTTCAGCCTCATTACACACTGGGAGCACATGTTTCAGCTTCGAGTAAACTGGGAACATTTGTGTCAGCCTTGGAGTACACTGCAAACACATGTTTCATCCATAGTGTACAATGGGAACACATGTTTCAGCTTGAAGTACATTGGGAACACATGTTTCAGCTTGGATTACACTTGGAACAAGGGTTTAATCTTTGCAGTACACTGGGATCACGTTTCACCCATTGAGTAAACTGGGAACATGTGTTTTAGACTTTCAGTACACTGTGAACATGTGTTTCAGCCTTGATGTATACTAAAAACATGCGTTTCAGCTTGGAGAACACTGGGAACATGCGTTTGAGCCTTGGAGTACACTGGGAATACATGTTTCAGTCTTGTAGTACAATGTAACAGATATTTCAATATTAAAGTTCACTGGAAACACGTGCTTCTGCCTTGCAGTACACTGGGAACATGGGTTTTACCTTGGAGAACATTGAGAACATGGGTTTTAGCCTTGGAATACACTGCAAACACATGATTCATCCACAGTGTACAATTGGAACACATGTTACAACCTTGGTGTACACTGGCAACACATATTTTATCTGGGAGTACACTGGAAACACATGTTTCAGCTTGGATAACACTGAGAACAAGGTTTAATCCTTGCAGTACATGGGGATCATGCATTTCAGCCTTGGAGTAAACCGGGCATACGTATTTCATGCTTGGAGTAAACTGTGAACGTTTTTCAGCCTTGACCTATACTAGGAATATGTGTTTTACTTTAGAGAATTCTGGGTACATGTGTTTCAGCATTGGAGTACACAGGACATATGTTTCAACACTGGAAGACAGTGAGAACACATTTTTCAGCTTTGATCATAATGGGAACATGTGTTTTAGGTTGGAGTACAATGGGAACACGAGTTACAGTCTTGGTGTGCAATGGGAACACGTGTTTCACCTTGGTGTACACTGGGAAAACATGTTTCAGCTGGAGTACACTGGAAACAAGTGTTTCAGCCTTACAGTACTCTGGGAACATGTGTTTTATATTGAAAAACACTGGGAACATGCTTTTCAGCCTTGGGGAAGACTGCGGCCGCATGTTTCAGCCTTGGAGTACATCGGGAACAAATGTTTCAGCCTTGCAGTACACTGGAACATTTTATTCAACCTTAGAATGCACTCAAAACATGCGTTTTAGCCTTGAATAACACTGAGAACATGCGTTTCAGCCTTGGAGTACATTGGAAATATGTGTTTCAGCCTCACTGTACAATGGGAACACGAGTTTCATCTTGGAGTACACTGGGAACATATTTTTAACCCTCTGTGTACACTTGGAACACATGTCTCAGGTGGGAATACACTAGGAACACATGTTTCAGTTTGTATTACTCTGGGAACATATGTTTTAACTTGGAGTTCAATGGCAACATGTGTTTCAGCCTCAGTGTACAATGGGAACACGGATTTCAGCTTCAGTATACACTGGGAGCACATGTTTCAGCTTGGAGTAAACTGGAAACGTGTGTCAGCCTTGGAGTACACTGCAAACACGTTTCATCCACAGTGTTCAGTGGCAACACATGTTACAACCTTAGTGTACACTGGCAACACATGTTTCAGCTTGGATTACACTGGGAACATGGATTTTATCCTTGGAGTACAGTGAGATTACAAATTTCTACCTTGGAGTAAACTGAGAACACGTGTTTTAGACTTCGAGTACACTGTAATAATGATTTTCATCCTTGACGTTCATTAGGAACATGCATTTTAGCTTGGAGAACACTGGGAACACGCGTTTCCGCCTTGGAGTACTCTGGGAAAATGTGTTTCAGCCATGATGTACACTGGGAATATGGGTTTCAGCTTGGAGAACATTGAGAACAGATGTTTCAGCCTTGAAGTACATTACAAACACATGTTTCATTCACAGTGTACAATGGGAACACATGTTACAACCTTGGTGTACACTGGCAGCACATGTTTCAACTTAAAGTACACTGGGAACAAGGGTTTATTCTTTGGAGTACATTGGGATCATGTGTTTCACCCTTTGAGTAAACTGGGAACATGTGTTTCAGACTTGCAGTATGCTGTGAACATGTGTTTCAGCCTTGATGTATACTAAGAACATGTGTTTTAGCTTGGTGAACATTGGGAACATGTGTTTCAATGTTGTAATACACTGGGAACATGTGTTTCAGCCTTGGAGAACACTGGGAATACATGTTTCAGTCTTGTAGCATACTGGAACACATATTTCAACATTAAAGTTCACTGGGAACAGGTGTTTCAGCCTTGCCGAACACTGGGAACGTGGATTTTACCTTGGAGAATATTGAGAACATGCATTTAAGCCTTGGAATACACTGCAAACACATGTTTCATCCACAGTGTAAAATGGGAACACATGTTACAACCTTGGTGTACACTGGGAACACATGTTTCAGCTTGGAGTACATTGGGAACACATGTTTCAGCTTCCAGCATACTGGGTACAAGGGTTTAATCCTTGCAATACACTGGGATCACATGTTTCATCCTTGGAATAAACTGGAAATACATGTTTCAGGCTTGGAGTACACTGTGAACATGTGTTTCAGCCTTAACCTATCCTAGGAACATGTGTTTTAGTTTAGAGAATACTGCGAACATGCGTTTCACCATTGGAGTACACAGGGACAGGTGTTTCAGCATTGGAGTACACTGGGAACACATTTTTCAGCCTGGATTACACTGGGAACATATGTTTTAGGTTGGAGTATAATGGGAACACGTGTTTCACCTTAGTGTACACTGGAAAAACATGTTTCCACTTGGGGTACACTGGCAACATATGTTTCAGCCTTGCAGTACTCTGGGAACATGTGTTTTAGCTTGCAGAACACTGGGAACATGCGTTTCAGCCTTGCAGAACACTGCAAATGCGTATTTTAATCTTGGAGTACATCGGGAACAAATGTTCCTGCCTTGCAGTACACTGGAACACCTCATGCTACCTTGGAAAACACTCAGAACATGCGTTTCAGCCTTGGAGAACACTGTGAACATGCATTTCAGCCTTGGAGTACATTGGAAATATGTTTCAGCCTCAATGTACAATGGGAACACGAGTTTCAGCTTGGAGTACAGTGGGAACACATGTTTAACCATCTGTGTATACTTGGAACACATGTTTCTGCTGAGAATACACTAGGAACAAATGTTTCAGCTTGGATTACACTGGGAACATGTGTTTTAACTTGGAGTACAATGGCAACACATGTTTCAGCCTCAGTGTACAATGGGAACATGTGGTTCAGTCTCAGTATACACTGGGACCACTTGTTTCAGGTTGGAGTACACTGGGGACACATGATTCAGCTTGGATTACACTGCAAACAAGGGTTTAATCTTTTGAGTACACTGGGATCACATGTGTCACTCTTTGAGTAACCTGGTAACATGTGTTTCAGACATGCAGTACACTGTGAACATGTGTTCAACCTTGATGTATACTAAGAACCTGTGTTTCAGTGTTGGAGTGGATGGGGAAATGCGTTTTAGCATGGGTGTACACTGGCAAAACATTTTTCAACAATAGAATATACTGGGACCATGAGGTTGGGGGTTGTAATACAAGGGGGATTATGTTCTAGCTTGGAGAACACTGGGAAGATGCGTTTCACCCTTGGAGAGCACTGCAAATGCGAGTTTCAGCCTTGCAGTTATCTGGAACACGAGTTTCAACCTTGGAATACCCTGGGAAGATGCGTTTCAGCCGTGGAGTACACTGGGAACACATATTTCAGTCCTGTAGTACACTGGAACACATATTTCAACATTAAAGTTCACTGGAAACACATGTTTCAGCCTTGCCATACACTTGGAACATGGGTTTTACCTTGGAGAACATAGAGAACATGTGTTTCAGTCTTGGAATGCACTGCAAACACATGTTTGATCCACAGTGTACAATGGGAACATGTGTTTCACCTTGGTGTACACTGGAAAAACATTTTTCAGCTTGGAGTACACTGGAAACACATGTTTCAGCCTTGCAGTACTCTGGGAACATGTGTTTTAGCTTGCAGAACATTGGGAACATGCGTTTCAGCCTTGCAGATTACTGCAAATGCATGTTTCAGCCTTGGAGTACATCGGGACAAATGTTTCAACCTTGCAGTACACTGGAACACCTGAATCAACCTTGGAATACACTCAGTGTATTCTGCACAGAAACTCCTGTTTCCAATGTACGCCAAGGCTGAAACACATGCTCACAGTGTATTCTAAGCTGAAATTCCTATTTTCAGTGGACCTCAAAGCAAAAACACGATTTCCCAGTGTATTCTAAGATAAAACTCATGTTTCCAGTGTTCTCCAAGGCTGAAACACATGTTCCTAGTGTATTCTAAGGTGAAACTCATGTTTCCAGTGTACCTCAAGACTGAAAAACGTGTTCCCAGTGTATTCTCAGCTGAAACACATGTTTCTAGTGTATTCTAAGGTGAAACTCATGTTTCCAGTATATGCCAAGGCTGAAACATATGATCCCAGTGTATTCTAAGCTGAAACTATTGTTTGCAGTGTACGATAAGGCAGAAACGCATGTTTACAGTGTATTCCAAATAGAAACTCGTGTTTCCACTGTACTACAAGGCTGAAACACATATTTCCCAGTGTATTGTAACAGAAAAGCATATTTCCAGTGTACCCCAAGGCTAAAACACATGTTCCCAGTGTATTCTAAGCTGAAACTCCTGTTTCCAGTATACGTCAAGGTAGAAACATGTGTTCACAGTGTATTATAAGCTGAAACTCAAGCTCCCAGTATACGGTAAGGCTGAAACACTGAAACTCATGTTTCCAGTGTAAGTCAAGGCAGAAACGTAAGTTCCCAGTGTATTCTAAGCTTAAACTCGTGTTTACAGTACATTCCAAGGCTGAAATGCATGTTCCCAATGTAAACTAAGCTGAAATGCTTGTTTCCAGTGTCCCCTAAGGCTAAAATACATGTTCCCAGTGTATTCTCTGCAGAAACTCCTGTTTCCTCTGTACCTCAAGGGAGAAACACGTGTTCCCAGTGTATTGTTAGCTGAAACTCCTGTTTCCTGTGTACCTGAAGGGAGAAACACGTGTTCCCAGTGTATTCTTTGCTGAAACTCATGTACCTAGTGTATTCTACGCTGAAACTCATGTTTCTAGTGTACCTCAAGGTAGAAACACGTGTTCCCAGTGTATTCTAAGCTGAAACACATGTTTCCAATGTATTCTAAGCTGAAAGTCATGTTTCCAGTGTACCTCAAGGCAGAAACTTGTGTTTCCAGTTTATTCCCAAGCTGAAACACATGTTCCCAGTGTATTCTAAACAAAAACTGGTGTTTCCAGTGTACATCAAGGCTGATACATTTATTCCCACTGTATTATAAGCAGAAACTCCTGTATCCTGTGTACCTCAAGGGAGAAAAAGTTGTTCTCATTGTATTCTAACTTAAACTCATGTTCCTAGTGTATTCTAAGCTGAAACTCCTGTTTCCAGTGCACCTCAAGGCAGAAACACGTGTTCCCAGTGCATTTTAAGGTGAAACTCATGTTCCCAGCGTATTCTAAGCTGAACTCATGTTGAGAGTCTATTCTAAGCAGAAACTCGTGTTTCCAGTGTATTCTAACTTAAACTCATGTTCCCAGTCTATTCTAACTTAAACTCATGTTCCCAGTGTATTGTAAGCAGAAACTCGTGCTTCCAGTGTACACCAAGGCTGAAACACTTGTTCCCAGTGTATTCTAAGCAGAAACTCATGTTTCCAGTTTACACCAAGGTTTAAACACATATTCCCAGTGTATTGTAAGATGGAACTTCTGTTTCCTGTGTTCCTCAAGGCAGAAACACGTGCCCCCAGTGTATTCAAGCTGAAACTCATGTTCTGTGTGTATTCTAAGCAGAAACTCATGTTTCCAGTGTCCACCAAGGCTGAAACACATATTTCTAGTGTATTCTACACGTAAACTCATGTTTCCAGTGTAAGGCAAGGCAGAAACGCATGTTTCCAGTGTATTCTAAGCTTAAACTCTTGTTTACAGTACATTCCAAGGCTGAAATGCATGTTGCAGTGTAAACTAAGCTGAAATGCTTGTTTCCAGTGTACCCTAAGGCTAAAATATATGTTCCCAGTGTATTCTCTGCAGAAACTCGTGTTTCCTCTGTACCTCAAGGGAGAAACACGTGTTCCCAGTGTATTGTTAGCTGAAACTCCTCTTTCCTGTGTACCTGAAGAGAGAAACACGTGTTCCAAGTGTATTCTTTGCTGAAACTCATGTACCTAGTGTATTCTAAGCTGAAACTCATGTTTCTAGTGTACCTCAAGGTAGAAACATGTGTTCCCAGTGTACTTTAAGCTGAAACACATGTTTCCAGTGTATTCTAAGCTGAAACTCATGTTTCCAATGTATTCTAAGCTGAAAGTCATGTTTCCAGTGGACCTCAAGGCAGAAACTCGTGTTCCCAATTTATTCCCAAGCTGAAAGACATTTTCCCAGTGTATTCTAAACAAAAACTGGTGTTTCCAGTGTACAACAAGGCTGTACATTTATTCCCACTGTATTCTAAGCTGAAACTCATGTACCCAGTGTATTCTAAGTTGAAACTCCAGTTTCCTGTGTACTTCAAGAGGGATACACATTTTGCCAGTGTATTCTACGCTGAAACCCCTGTTTCCAGTGTCCCTCTAGGTAGAAACCCGCGTTAACAGTGTATTCTTAGATAAAAGTAATGTTTCCAGGGTATTCTAAGCTGTAACTCCTGTCTCCAGTATCCCTCCAGATAGAAAATCGCGTTTCCAGTGTATTCTAAGCTGAAACTCGTGTTTCCAGTGTACTTCATGAGGGATACACATTTTTCCAGTGAATTCTGAGCTGAAAGTCACTTTTCCAGTATATTCTAAGCTGAAACTCCTGTTTCCAGTGTCCCTACAGATAAACTCGCGTTGCCAGTGTATTCTGAGCTGAAAGTCATGTTCCTAGTGTAATCTAAGCTGACACTCGTGTTTCCAGGGTCCCGCAAGGTAGAAACTCTCATTCCCAGTGTATTCTAGGAGGAAACTCATGTTCCCAATGTATTCTAAGAGGAAACTCTTATTTCCAGGGTCCCACAAGGTAGAAACTCACATTCCCGGTATATTC
The DNA here is from genome assembly GCA_004026665.1 of Murina feae. NCBI lineage: Eukaryota > Metazoa > Chordata > Mammalia > Chiroptera > Vespertilionidae > Murina > Murina feae. Next base: position 7,189 of record PVJC01050301.1, read on the forward strand.
TAAGCTGAAACTCTCCTTCCCAGTGTATTCTAAGCTGATACTCATGTTTCCAGTGTATTCTAAGCTGAAACTCTTGTTTACAGTGTCCCTCAAGGTAGAAACACGTGTTGCCACTGTATTCTAAGCTGAAACTCGTGTTTCCAGGGTTTGCAAGGTAGAAACTCTCATTTCCAGTGTATTCTAAGCTGAAATTCATGATTCCAGTGTATTCTAACCAGAAACTCATGTTTCCAGTGTACGCCAAGGCTGAAACACGTGTTCACAGTGTATTCTAAGTTAAACCTCCTATTTCCTGTGTACTTCAAGAGGGATACACATTTTGCCAGTGTATTCTGGGCTGAAAGTCACCTTTCCAGTGTATTCTAACTGAAACTCTTGTTTCCACTGTCCCTCCAGGTAGAAACCCATGTTCCCAGAGTATTCTAAGCTGAAATTCATGTTCCCATTGGATCCCAACTACAAACTCCTGTTACTAGTGTACGCCATGGCTGAAACACATGTTGACAGTGTATTCTAAGCTGAAAGTCCTGTGTTTAATGTCCCTCCATGCAGAAACTCACGTTGCCAGTGTATTCTAAGCTGAAATTCATGTTCTCAGTGTATTCTAAAAACAAACTCGTGTTTCCAGTGTACACCAAGGCTGAAACACATGTTCACATTGTATTCTAAGTTGAACCCCTGTTTCCTGTGTACTTCAAGAGGGATACACATTTTTCCTGTGCATTCTGATATGAAACTCTCCTTTCCAGTGTATTCTAAACTGAAATTCTTGTTTCCAGTGTCCCTCCAAGCAGAAACTCATGTTGTCAGTGTATTCTAAGCTCAATCTCATGTTCCCAGTGTATTCTAAGCTAAAACTAGTGTTTAGAGTGTTCACAAAGTAGAAACTCTCATTCCCAGTGTATTCTCAGCTGAAACTCATGTTCCCAGTGTATTCTAACCAGAAACTCGTGTTTCCAGTGTACACCAAGGCTGAAACACATGTTCACAGTGTATTCTAAGATGACACTCCTGTTTCCTGTGTACTTCAAGAGGGATACACATTTTTCCAGTGTATTCTGAGCTGAAAGTCATGTTTCCAGGGTATTCTAACTGATACCCTTTTTTCCAGTGTCCCTGCAGGTAGAAACCCATGTTCCAAAAAGATTCTCAGCTGAAATTCATGTTCCCTGAGTATTCCAACTACAAACTCGTGTTTCCAGTGTACGCGAAGGCTGAAACACATGTTGACAGTGTATTCTAAGTTGAAAGTCCTGTGTCCAGTGTCCCTCCCTGCAGAAACTCACGTTGCCAGTGTATTCTAAGCGGAAATTCGTGTTCTCAGTGTATTCCAAAAATAAACTCGTGTTTCCATTGTACGCCAAGGCTGAAACACATGTTCACAGTGTATTCTAAGTTGAACCTCCTCTTTCCTGTGTACTTCAAGAGGGATACACATTTTTCCAGTGTATTCTAAGCTGATACGTTTCCAGTGTATTCTAAGCTGAAACTCTTGTTTACAGTGTCCCTCAAGGTAGAAACACGTGTTGCCACTAGATTCTAAGCTGAAACTAATGTTCAGTCTGTATTCTAAGCTGAAACTCGTGTTTCCAGTGTCCAGCAAGGTAGAAACTCTCATTCCCAGTGTATTCTAAGCTGAAATTCATGTTTCCAGTGTATTCTAAGTTGAAACTCCTTTTTCCGGTGTACGCCAAGGCTAAAACACAGGTTCACGGTGTATTCTAAGTTGAACCTCCTGTTTCCTGTGTACTTCAAGAGGGATACACATTTTTCCAGTGTATTATGAGCTGAACGTCACGTTTCCAGTGTATTCTAAATTGAAACTCCTGTTTCCAGTGTATGCCAAAACTGAAACTCATGTTCCCATTGTATACTATGCTGAAACTCATTATCAGTGTAATCTAAGCTGAAACTCATGTTTCCAGTGTATTCTCAGCAGAAACTCTCATTTCCAGTGAACACCAAGGTGGAAACACATGTTCCTAGAGTAATTCAAGAGGAAATTCTTATTTCCAGTGTTCACCAAAGCTGAAACACATGTACACAGTGTATTCTGTTGAAACTCCTGTTTCCTGGGTAGTTCAAGAGGTATACACACTTTCCCAGTGTATTCTAAGCAGGAACTAGCATTGCCGGTGTACTCTAAGCTGAAACTCATGTACCCAGTGTATTCTAAGTTGAAACTCCAGTTTCCTGTGTACTTCAAGAGGGATACACATTTTGCCAGTGTATTCTACGCTGAAACCCGTTTCCAGTGTCCCTCTAGGTAGAAACCTGCGTTAACAGTGTATTCTAAGCTGAAAGTAATGTTTCCAGTGTATTCTAAGCTGTAACTCCTGTCTCCAGTATTCCTCCAGATAGAAAATCGCGTTTCCAGTATATTCTAAGCTGAAACTCATGTTTCAGCTTCATGAGGGATACACATTTTTCCAGTGAATTCTGAGCTGAAAGTCACTTTTCCAGTATATTCTAAGCTGAAACTCCTGTTTCCAGTGTCCCTACAGATAAACTCGCGTTGCCAGTGTATTCTGAGCTGAAAGTCATGTTCCTAGTGTAATCTAAGCTGACACTCGTGTTTCCAGGGTCCCGCAAGGTAGAAACTCTCATTCCCAGTGTATTCTAGGAGGAAACTCATGTTCCCAGTGTATTCTAAGAGGAAACTCTTATTTCCAGGGTCCCACAAGGTAGAAACTCACATTCCCGGTATATTCCAAGTTGAAACTCTTATTTCCAGTGTATTCTAAGCTGAAACTCTCCTTCCCAGTGTATTCTAAGCTGATACTCATGTTTCCAGTGTATTCTAAGCTGAAACTCTTGTTTACAGTGTCCCTCAAGGTAGAAACACGTGTTGCCACTGTATTCTAAGCTGAAACTCATGTTCTCTCTGTATTCTAAGCTGAAACTCGTGTTTCCAGGGTTTGCAAGGTAAAAACTCTCATTCCCAGTGTATTCTAAGCTGATATTCATGATTCCAGTGTATTCTAACCAGAAATTCATGTTTCCAGTGTACGCCAAGGCTGAAACACATGTTCACAGTGTATTCTAAGTTGAACCTCCTTTTCCTGTGTACTGCAAGAGGGATACACATTTTTCCAGTGTATTCTGAGCTTAAAGTCACGTTTCCAGTGTATTCTAAGCTGAAACTCCTGTTTCCTGTGTTGTTCAAGAGGGAAACACATTTTCCCCGTGTATTCTATGCTGAAACTCCTGTTTCAATGTGTCCCTAAAGCTAGAAACTCGGGTTGTCAGTGTATTCTAAGCTCAAACTCATGTTCCCAGTGTATTGTAAGCTAAAACTAGTGTTTCCAGTGTCCAGCAAGGTAGAAACTCTAATTCCCAGTGTATTCTCAGCTGAAACTCATGTTCCCAGTGTATTCTAACCAGAAACTCGTGTTTCCAGTGTACGCCAAGGCTGAAACACATGTTCACAGTGTATTCTAAGATGACTGTCTTGTTTCCTGTGTACTTTAAGAGGGATACACATTTTTCCAGTGTATTCTGAGCTGAAACTCACATTTCCAGGGTATTCTAACTCATACTCTTGTTTCCAGTGTCTCTGCAGGTAGAAAGACATGTTCCCAAAGTATTCTAATCTGAAATTCATGTTCCCTGAGTATTCCAACTACAAACTCGTGTTTCCAGTGTACGCCATGGCTGAAACACATGTTGACAGTGTATTCTAAGTTGAAAGTCCTGTGTCCAGTGTCCCTCCATGCAGAAACTAACGATGCCAGTGTATTCTAAGCTGAAATTCATGTTCTCAGTGTATTCTAAAGAGAAACTCGTGTTTCCAGTGTACGCCAAGGCTGAAACACATGTTCACAGTGTATTTTAAGTTGAACCTCCTCTTTCCTGTGTACCTCAAGAGGGATACACATTTTTCCAGTGTATTCTGAGCTTAAAGTCACGTTTCCAGTGTATTCTAAGCTGAAACTCCTGTGTCCAGTGTCCTTCCAGGCAGAAACTCGTGTTGCCAGTGTATTCTAGCTGAAACTCATGTTCCCAGTGTATTCTAAGTTGAAACGCCTGTTTCCTGTGTTCTTCAAGAGGGATACCCATTTTCCCCGTGTATTCTATGCTGAAACTCCTGTTTCCAGTGTCCCTCAAGCTAGAAACTCGGGTTGTCAGTGCATTCTAAGCTCAAACTCATGTTCCCAGTGTATTTTAAGCTAAAACTAGTGTTTCCAGTGTCCAGCAAGGGAGAAACTCTAATTCCCAGTGTATTCTCAGCTGAAACTCATGTTCCAAGTTTATTCTAACCTGACACTCGTGTTTCCAGTGTACACCAAGGCTGAAACACATGTTCACAGTGTATTCTAAGATGACACTCCTGTTTCCTGTGTACTTCAACAGATATACACACTTTCCCAGTGTATTTTAAGCTGAATCTCATGTTTCCAGTGTATTCTCAGCAGAAACTCCCATTTCCAGTGTACTCCAAGGTGGAAACACATGTGCCTAGAGTACTTCAAGAGGGCATTGTTGTTTTCAGTGTACACTAAGGCTGAAAATCATGTTCCCACTCTATTCTATCCAGAAACTTGTGTGTCCAGTGTATGCCATGGGTGAAACACATATTCACAGTGTATTCTAAGTTGATACTCCTCTTTCCTGTGTACCTCAAGTGGGATACACATTTTTCCTGTGTATTC
>PVJC01050302.1:0-11880 GCA_004026665.1 Murina feae
TTATTCAACAAGAATTTATAAAATTGCCTAATTTCTAAAATGTCACCAACTTTATATTTATTGAATATAAATATTTTATATTTGGCAATTCTATGATAAAAATAGTAGCCAACAAGCAATTCTTCATTACTAATGAGGTTAAGTATTTTTTTGGCATAATATTATTTATTGCTTATATTATTTCTTTGCAAGTTTATTCTTGTCTTTTGCCTCCTTTACTATTGGTTTTATATATATATATATATATATATATATATATATATATATATATATATATAATTTTTTATTTGAGATTTTATAAAAGCTTTTAACATGATATACAAATATTTTGTTTGAAAAATATGTTGAAAATGTATTTTTTCTACCATTTATGTTTAAACTAGAGGCCCAGTACACAAAATTGTACATGGCTGGGGGAGTCCTTCAGCTAGGCCAGAACCCTCTCCAAATCTGGAACCCCTCGGGGGATGTTCAACTGCAGGGATCAGGCCTAAACCAGCAGTGGGACATCCCTCTCGAAATCCGGGACTGCTGGCTCCTATCCAGTCATCTGATTGCCTGACTGATCGCTCCTAACCCCTCTGCCTGCTGGCCTGACCACCCCTAACCCCTCTGCCTGCCAGCCAATTGCCCCTAATCACCCTCCCCTGCTGGCCTGATAGCCCCTAACTGCCTTCCCCTGCCAGCCTGATCACCCATAACTGCCCTCCGCTGCTGGCCTGATAGCCCCTAAATGCCCTCCCCTGCCAGCCTGATGGCCTCTAACTGCTCTTCCCTGCTGGCCTGATCATCCCTAACTGCTCCCCTGACAGCTTGATCATCCCTAACCATCTCTGCCTCAGCCCCCGGCACCATGGCTTTGTTTGGAAGGAGGACCGGATGACCAGAAGATGTGAGGTCGACTTGGTCTAATTAACATATTACCCTTTTATTAGTATAGAAGTTACTTTTTTTGTTGTTTTGTCATATTTTACTAGAGGCATGGTGCACGAAATTCATGCATGGGGGGCCAGTTCCTCAGCCCGGCTTGCACCCTCTCCAATCCGGGACCCCTTGGGGGATGTTTGACTACCAGTTTAGGCCCCATCCCTGCAGGCAGTCAGATATCCCTCTCCCAATCTGGAACTGCTGGTTCCTAACCACTTGCCTGTCTACAAGTTTGATTGCCACCTAACCACTCCCCTGCTGGCCTGATAGCCCTGCACTGCCTTCCTCTGCTTGCCTCATGGCCCCCAACTTCCCTCCCCTGCTGGCCTCATGCCCCCAACTGCCCTCCCTGCCAGCCTCATGGCCCCCAACTGCCCTCCCCTGCAGGCCTGATTGCCCCTAACTGCCTCTGCCTCGGCCCCCACCACCATGGCTTTGTCTGGAAGGAAGTCATATGATAGGAAGATGTCTGGTTCCCTGATCTAACTAGCATATTACCCTTTTATTAGTATAGATTAAATTTTATGTAGTAAAGGCATTCCTTTTCCTTATAATCTTTGTTTTTGGTGTGGAATCCTGAAGAACATGTGATTATTTCCCCATGTATTTTCCTAGCATTATTGTAATTCTTCTTCCCAGGGTGCCAATTACAAAAGTTTGTCGTGCAGCATTCTTATATCATATCATATTTATTGCTTTCTAATATTACTGTCTCTAGAAGTTACATGAATGTATAGTAAGTATCTAGTTTACTTAATGTTTTCAAGTGATTAAACAGTTGTGCAAATAATAATAATTACTTCCACCACTTGATATAATATGATTGCTGTATCACATACTAACTTGGTTACTGAACTCTCCTTTTTGTCCATTGACCTATTCATTCTTGAGTCAGGAATATATATTAACATCTGGTTGGACAGATTCCCTTAATTTTATTCTTTTTTAGCATTCCTTCTCTTTTTATTAGTTATTCCTTAAAATAATTTGAGAGTCATATTGTCAAGCTCTGAAATACAAAGTGGGGAAAAAGTAGTTTTATAGTTATGAGTATCTGAAACACAAAGTTTATCATTGTATTATTATTTATTAATTACTGTATTATTTTCTCCATGAAAAACTATAAACCTACTTTTGCCCCACCCTGTACTAAATCTATGTATTTACATGGCAGTCTTCTCCACCTTGTGGTGAGACGAGTACTTATTCATCATGATCTCCCCCATTGCCTAGCTCAGAGCCCAATAACGGTGTATACACTGACAAACAATTTTCTATTATCACAGGTAAACTGAAGAAAATTTCATAATGAACAAAAGCATAAAATAATATGGCATTTCATTTCTGTAAATACATATCCTCTTAACAGATTTCAACTCTAAAAAGCCTAGAAAATGTTATAGTCTTATCATTAAAACAGGACTGGTAACATTCTTTCAAAGATAAATGCTACAAGCAAGTGAATAGTACTTACATTAGACAAATGAGCTAGTTCTATCTCCAGGAATGAATCCGTTGTTTTGGGTTCAGGCCTTATTGTGACCACGATGATTTTGGAATTAACGACAGTATAATTTCTGAAACACAGTAAATAATGATTACAAGGAAAAAGGGTTGATGACAAATATAAATTCCTATTGCTTAATACATGTTGGGATAGCGTGTTAAATAAATAAATCCTAAGCAAAAAAAAAAAAAATAGGGCAAGTAGATTTAAAACATGATACTAAACTATTCATGGAAAGAACAGTTCATTTTTGTTATAAACAAACCCTGTGTGGACTAGAACATTTGGGAAAGTGGGAAGCCAGTGCTGACTGCTACCGTTTTAGAAGCAGGAAAAATGAAAAAGCAATAGCGCTGGCAAGCTTTCAATTACTTAAACCTGATTCATCTATAAGAGAGAGATGGACTGTGAATTTAAACTTTAAGATAATCTTTAAATGAACATAATCCATTGATCTCAAGATGGATCAAACAGGTTTTTTGTTTGTTTGTTTATTTGTTTGTTTTCTCAGGAGACTAAATCTTCTTCTTGCAAAGTGCTGTCCTGGCATTTAAGACTATCTTACATAGTGTAGCATGAAAGCAAGTAGAGGTTTACATATAAGTAAATGCTGTTGATAATTATTGACCATCATTCATGTCAGTGATGGAGATTTACAAGCCACTTCTTTATCTCAGTGTAAGGAACATATTTGCTGTTCAAAATGTCTTAACATGTACAGTTCACACACAGAGAAGCTTTAAAGATAATTATATTTACAAACTACAAAAACTGTACATAAATATACACACATATAGCTGAACCAACTCCTTGTCCATATAGAGTTTCATTCAACATTTTAAAAATTCTATACATGTACTATTATTTAGAGACTTAAAGATGTCATTGTACTTTTAGCTTTGTACTTTTTGAAGAAGTATATTTCTTTCTGAAGAAATATATATATTGAACAAATATATATTTATAACATGCAAATATCTAGAATATATATAAATATATAGAATTTTTTTTCAGCCCTCCCTTTTGATTTGCTATAAATCACCTGCTTTTCTATAGCATAGCACATGTACAATTCTGGGAACTCATAACAGTTTTCAAAGACAAAATTATTTACTTTTTTCCTAGTTTTTGTTGTTTAAGGTTTTAGTTACAGATAATACAATTCATCAATTTTAAGTGGGCAGTATAATGCTTTTGATAATTGTAATTATCATGTAGCCACAACCAAATTAGGACAGACAACTGCTCCTTCACCCTGAACAGTTTCCTTTAGCCTCTTTGCACTAGATCCCCTCTTACTCTCACGGTTCCAGTATTTCATTTAATATTAAATGAGTCAATCAATGGTAAAGTTCATTGAGAAGAATATATATATATATATATATATATATATATATATATATTACAGATATTTTATGTTATTTAAAAAGTTACATAGTTTACAAAAATAATCCCAAAAATTTATGAATTTGTCAAGATAGTTATGAAGATCTCTTTGTGTGTATAGATATATAGGGATTTTGACTCTGGGAAACTGGGCTGTGGAAAGCAAGATAAAGATAAGCAGCTAAGATAAGCAGCCTTCTGTAGGGTGTTACTCTAAGCCATGTTCATCAGCTACTCACCTGGCCTGATGGAGATGGTTCCCTAGAGGAAGGACTATGCCTTATGGCTATCATTGAGCAAGTGTGTGTGTTCATGCGTGCGTGCGTGTGTTTGTTAGCTTATTTAGAATATATTTGGGAAAGGATGCATGTCAATATATTTATGCAGATGAATGTTCTTATCATATTTATGTTAGTACCCTCTCATCTTGTGCTACTAACATGCACTTATTTCTACCACTGCATCCGTTAATGCTATGATATGTCCCCTTCCACAAGATTAGAAGTTCCATAAGGGCAATATTTGTATCTAACATTTATATATCCTCATTTGCATTATGCTTGGCACATTTTAGTGCTAAAACATATTTGAATGTATTGTTAAGTAAACACATACTAAATAATCAAACTTTTGATCAAGTTGATTTAAAATATAATTACACTAGGGGACCGGTGCACAAAAATTTGTGCACTCGGGAGGTCCCTCGGCCCAGCCTGTGCCCTCTCACAGTCTGGGACCCCTCTGGGGATGTCCACTTGCTGGCATGCCTGGCCAGCCTGGGTGAGGGGCTGATGGCTGTTTGCAGGATGGCCAAGCCCCCCAGTGGTGACCCTCACACCATTGGGGTGTGGCCAGCCTGGGTGACAGGCTGAGGGTTGTTTTCAGGCTTTCATGCTGCCCACAGCTCCCATTGACCCAACGTCCCAGCAAGGCTGGCTGAAAGCAGGTTTTGGGGTTTATTTATCTTCTATAATTGATACACTGTTCCTTTAAGCTGAGGCTTAGGCAGCTAATGAAGCCTGCTGTTGGCTTCAGCTCCTTGGCTTCTATAATTAAAAGAATGTTGCCTTAGTAGATACCCAGCTGGTCTAGGCAGGCAGTTTCCTCCGAAGCCTCCTGTTTGCTTCAGCTTTGTGGCTTCTATAATTGCAACTATGTTGCCTCAGCTGGGAGAAGCCCAGCCGGCCTAGGCAGACAATTTACTCCTGGTGCAACGGAAGCCGCCTGTTTATTCTAGCTCCATGACTGCCAGCCTCCATCTTGGCTGGGTTAATTGCTTACAGCCACTCTGATTGGCTGGTGGGCGTGGCTTAAGCATCCCGTAGAAATGGTCAATTTCAATATTACTCTTTTATTAGATTAGATTATGGTATCAAAATGTTCAATGAAGGAAAAATCAGCAAATTTATATTATGTAATGGGTTCCTATTAAAAAAGTGTACAGTGTAAAAATTAGCTTTAATTTATTCAATCAACTGAGTCTACTTTTCATAAGTGAAAAGCTGGCTCCTTATGTCAGGATTTGTGATCTACTAATGCTTCTTGGCTGGGTCTACTAACACATTTGTATTCATTGCTTGGAAAGCAGATCTACAGCCAAATGCATTTCATGACTAGAGTAATAACAGTCTTTCCTGTCCTTGAAGTTTGTGTTACTTGGCATCAATAACATTTAAAAATGGGTAGAGTTATTCACTCAAAGGAGACCCAAATTATTCTTCACATTTTAAATAAAGGCTTAAGTTACTAAGGATACCTGTGAAGCCTATGTCACAGGAAGCAAAAAAAAAAGTGATTATAAAATGAAATGCAACTGTTTACAAGAGATTCACTTTAGGTATAAGGACATACATGGCTGAAATTGAAAGATGAAAAACAATATTTCATGCAAATTATGACCAAAAGAGAGCAAGGATGGCCACACAAAACAGCCATTAAGTCAAAACATTGTAATGAGAGACAAATAAAAAATATATAAAATAACAAAAGGGCTAATTATCCAGGTAGATAAAACAATTATAAACACACATGTACCTAACAACTGAGTACCCAAATACATGAAGTAAATACTGACAGACTTAAAAGAGAAAGACAATGACACAATAGTAGAATAATGGTTAGATTAACTAGAGAGCATAAATAAGAAAACAGAGAACTTCAACAACACTATAGAACACTTTGACTAACAGACATATATAACATTCCATCCAACAGCAGCATAATATACATTCTTCTCAAATGCATATAGAGCATTCTCTAGGATGGATCACAGGTAAGTCATTAAAAGGCCTTAACAGGAGATTTCAAAAAGATGGTGGCTGGCAGGATGGAGGTGAGGGATAGGAAGTGAGTGAGTGAGGAGATAAAAGAAGAGTGTGTGGATGTGTGTGGTGTGTGTGTGAGTGAGTGAGGGACAGTTAAATCCAGCAGGAGCAGCAGAGGCTGGCAGAACAGGCTCTCTGGGACAGGGAGAGACTACCACTGCTGCGGGCACTCCCCTGACTGTGGGACACTGGCACGGAGCCCACACCATCTTAAAGGGGAGAGTGGTCTCTTCTAGGAACTCATCAGACAGGCCTTGGACACTGTCCGCAACCCGGCAGCCACTCCAGCCAAAATCCTGCTGCCCCAACTTGCAGACCCATGGACTCTGGGACACCCACCTCCAAAGGTGCACCACTCTTGCAGCAGTAAGTACAAGTCCCCCTTCCCAGCAGCAGACCTCCAGAGGCCACATTCTTGTGTTTTCAACATTTCTGGTTCCAGCGCGCAGACTTCCAGGGCACACCACTCCATAGGCAGCTTTTGGGAACTACTGTGAACCCCCACTGGGTGTGATTATGTACAGACACAAGTGCGCTGTCCCACAGTAGAAATTCTGAATTTCCTCTTCCTGAATAACTGCCCACAGACAACCCAGCTGTGTAACTTCAGCGCCAGGGCCCCTCAGAGTGCGTCAGAGCTCTGAGCCAGGCACTGCCATAGTAGTGCATTTTCAAGGAGCAGGCACCCTGAGCCCATTTATCCATAGGGCACTCTGGGGAGCTGCTGTGAGCTCAGCTGGGTGCTATCTTGGACAAACAGAGACACACTCCCCCGGCAGTAGAAATTCTGAATTCACTCATCCTGGACACCCTAACGATGCCACAAAAAAGATGTCAGAACTAATAAATTTGGCTAAATTACAGGATACAACATCAACACACAAAAATTAGTTACAATCCTATACACTCACAATAAGTAATCAAAAAAGTAAGATTTAATATTCCTGTCACAATAACATCGAATTTAGCAATGAGTAAACTCAACCAAAGAAGTAAAACACTTGTACACCAAACCCCCCCCCAAAAAAAAAACTGCTGAAAAAATTAAAAGAAAACACAAATAAATGCAAAGACATCCCATGTTCATGAATTGGAAGACTTCCCATTGTTAAAATGTCCATATTATCTAAAGTGACCTATAAAATAATGGAATGCCTATAAAATGTCCCAATCAATATTTTTTTTTTGCAGAAAGAGAAAAATAAATATAAAAGTCATATGAAATCTCAAAAACAAAACACCTTGAATAGTCAAAACAATCTTTAGAAAGAGAAACAAAGTTAGAGGCTTTATAGTTCCGAATTTCAAAATATATTACAAAGCTACAGAAAGTCAAAATGGCATAAAGATCAATGGATAGAATAGAAAGCCTATAAATAAACCTTCACATACATATAGTCAAATTATCTACTCTAATAAAAGAGTAATATTGAAATTGACCATTTCTCTGGAACGCCTAAGCCATGCGCGCCAGCCAAGCCATGCCCACCAGCCAATCAGAGTATCTATATGCAAATTAACTCAGCCAAGAAGGAGGCTGGCAGCATAACCATGGAGGTGGGTGCAGCACAGGTGGCAGGGTGGGCAGGGCGCATGGGGTGGGTGGGACGGGTGGCAGGCCTTGGAGTGGGAGGGGCGAGCAGGGCGGGCTTGGTCAGCCTGCAAACTGCCATCAGCCCCTCACCCAGGCTGGCCAGGCATGCCAGCAGGTGGACATCCCCCAAGGGGTCCTAGACTGTGAGAGGGTACAGGCCAGGCTGAGGGCCCCCCTGAGTGTACAAAATATTGTGCACCGGGCTCCTAGTTTTTAATAAGGATGCCAATACTATCCACTGGGATAGAATAATCTCTTTAACAAATGGTACTAACTCAAATGTAAAAATTGCCTATGTAGTAATGGAAACAATCAATAGAGTGAAAAGGCAGTCTACAGAATAATAAAGAATATTTATAAGCCATATGTCTAATGAAACGTTAATATTGAGAAAAAATAAGGAAATCCCTAAAACAACAAGAACAATGAGATTTTTAAAAGTGGGCAAAAAAACTTTAATAGACAGCTCTCTAAAGTGAAATATAAATGACCAGAAAATATATGAAAATATAGTCAACATCACTAATCATTAGGAAAATGCTTATCAAAATCACAATGAGATAAAGCTTCACACCATTATTAAAAAAACAAAAAAGTAACAAGTGTTGGCAAAGTTGTAGAGAAATTGGAAGGCTTGTATACTGTTTTTGAGTATGTAAAATGGCGCATCTGCTATAGAAAGAAGTATGGCGATTAAAAAAAAAAATTAAAAATAGAATTACCATATGACCCAGAAATCCCACTTCTGGGTATAGATTCAAAAGAACTTAGAACATAATTTCAAAGAGATTTGCACACCTATGTTCATGGCAGCATTACTTATGACAGCCAAGAGGCAGATACTTCCTAAATGTCACTGGACAGATATGAATGGATAAAGAAAATGTGGCACACAGGCAATGGAATTTTATCCAGTCTTATAAAAAACTAGCGGCCCAATGTACAAAACTCATTCGAGAGCCTCGGCCATCACAGCCCTGGCTTTGTCCGGAAGGTTGTTTGGCTGTCATGTCTAATTAGCATATTATTATGCTTTTATTATTATAGAAAGAAACTCTGTCATATGCTACAACATGCATAAACTTTGAGGACATTATGCTAAAGTGAAATAAGCCTGTCGCAAAGGCAGACACTGCATGATTCCTCTTATATGAGGTATCTAAAATGTCCATTTTTTAGAAACAGAAAGTAGAATGGTGATTTCCAGGGGCTAGGGGGGATGGTGAAAGGCGACTTATTGTTCAAGGAGTATAGAGTTTCGAAATGAAAAATTTCTAGAGATCTGTTGCACAATAAGGTGCATATGGTGAACACTGCTATTCTGTACACTTAAAAATAGTTAAGAGGGTAAATTTCATGTAATGTGTGTCTTATCACATTAAGAAAAATGCAATTACAGGAGATGTATCAGTGGAGAGGGTTATGGAACTAAATGTTCAATAAAGTATAACCGGATAAAGTACAGTAAAAAGATGTTAATTATTTAACGAAAAATTTTAAAATCAGAGTAGCCTCTTTTCATGTTTAGCATATAACTCATGTAACTTCTTTTTTTAAATATATTTTTTATTGATTTCAGAGACAAAGGGAGAGGGAGAGATAGAAACATCAATGATGAGAGAGAATCATTGACTGGCTGCCTCCTGCTAACCCCCCACTGGGGATCAAGCCCACAACCTGGGCATGTGTCCTTGATCAGAATCGAACCCGGGACCTTTCAGTTCACAGCCGACACTCTATCTACTGAGCCAACCCGGCTAGGTCTCATGTAACTTCTAAATAGAGTTTTCCTTATTGTTTTAAACAAGCACCCCCCCCCCAATTTTAATAAAAGCAAAATAAAATAGGTAGTTTCACATATGTCCTAGGTACTTGGGACTTCATCAAAATTATTAAGTTCCATATATTTGTTTTTAAAACTAAAATCAGCTCATTGCTGCTAAAATGTAGGTTTAGTGTTAGGGTAACAGAGCTTTGAAAACTAAATGGAATTTGAATTATATTTGCTAAAGGGTGTTAACACTTAGGACTACAAGAAGCTAAGTAATCAGGGATTTAAACTCACTTTTAATAGATATGGCTAAATTAAATTCAGATTCTTATAAATCTTACACTGAAAATGTAATACTAAATATTTAAAAGCATTAGCCAAGCAAACTGTTATCCTCATGGATGATTTTAATTTCCTCATGGTAGGACATTATTAAAAGATACAGACCATCACAAAACTACAATAGTTGAAAACTCAGAATGTAGAAGCAAGTTTCAAAGATTAGATCCTAAAACTTAAGAACAGGGGCAGTTGAGAGAATTGACTACTTCAGGTTGATTACCTTCAGGAAGTATTGGTATAAAAGTGATTGTTTTCACTTCTTTATTATTTTCAATATTACTTAGTACAATTGCTTTCCTGATTGCTTTTAATTCCCATAATATTGGAAACTCTAATGAATTCCATTTCCCAAATATGAAAAAATTCAGGATGATTTATCTTCATTAGGTTGGTGCACTTGACAGCAAATTTATGCGATTCTGTATTATTGGAATTTGTTCATTTTTAAAAGATAATTTTCAAACAGCCACTGATTCTTTTTTGATCAGCTGTATTTTTCCTGGCATTTTAATAATAGTGGAATTTGCATATAATTTTAATTAGATCCTTCACAATATCTTGAATGTTAATAGCTATATTAAAGTGCTTATTATTTTTTTAACAGGATTACATCTTCTCCATGTCTTACCAGGAAAACTATACATTATTCCCACACTCAAAAGTGTTATGATTTTCCTACAAAACCAAAACCTGACTTTATTAAATAAATCAGAAAGTTGATTGTTTACAACTGTTTCTTGACCTCTTGGCTTAAGTGTATACTTGGATACACCTTTGTTTCCTTAGAGATATGGATTTCCATCAGGTCAGTTCTTAGAAGTGGCATTTCTGTATCAATGGCAATGCATTTTTAAAGCATCTTGATATTGCCAAACTGTTCTACTACAAGGTTATTACAGTTTAAAATCCTCACCAGCAGTTTAAGTGCTTGTCAGGTTGTGAATGGTTGTTAATTCTTTGACATGAGTGGGGCCTGTGTGTAGGTGACCTCACCTCCCCCTAACTATCCCTCTGACCTAGGCTGGCCAACCTTCACCTGTCAGGCCAAAAGTGGTCTTGAAGGGGTAAAAAGAGTGACAGCCTCTAGCCTTAGTAACAGTAGCCTGAGTTGGGGTCACCAAGGTGAATCCAAGGCACCTTGAGCTTGCCCACACATGGCCATCTCCTCCTGGGCCTTACAAGGTTTTCTGCAGAAGATACATATGTGTACACATTAATATAGAAGTCCGTGGATGTACTGATTAAGAAATAAATGTTAGCCTCATAGAGGAGAGTCTTGGTTTTGGCAGGAGGAATACTTGAGTTGCTTTAGAACTCAGTCACTTACTGAACATATAAGCTTGGGCAGGTCTCTGAAGCAACAAGGAGTTCAGTTCTTTTATCTAAAAATTAGAGTCTGGTGGATACTAACCTTTAAAGGGCCTTGCTGCATTAATATCCACTGGTTCTCTGCATTTTAACTGTAAGAAATTATTCTAAAGAAGAATAAAAGTAGGGGCTGAGAATAGCAGCACATATTTAGTTTGGACTTGAGTAGAGCATATTTCCTACATTAGGAGAGATAATTTGAATATGCTTTATGTAAAAGGAAAGACGATCAAGCAGTAACATAAAAATTTCAGCAGAGAAAATAGCTAAATGTATATTAGGGCAAGAGTAGAAAAGAAAAAAATTAAGTA
Organism: Murina feae; assembly: GCA_004026665.1. Classification (NCBI taxonomy): domain Eukaryota; kingdom Metazoa; phylum Chordata; class Mammalia; order Chiroptera; family Vespertilionidae; genus Murina; species Murina feae. Next base: position 11,531 of record PVJC01050302.1, read on the forward strand.
AAAGAGTCAATATGCAATTATTTATGTCTTTGTATGAAGGAAAAATTTTAAATTATAAACATTACATGAAGTTATTCTTTCTAGTCCCCATGAGGAAAATTATGCAAAGTATTGTTTTTAAAATGAGTATATCAAAATATAAAACCCCTGGAAACTTAACAGAATCCTTACATTATTCTGTGTATGGGAAACTTGGCTGCGGAAATGTCAACAGATAATTAGTAAAATGATCACTGAGGAACATGTGTTATGGAAATTTGGTAAATAATAAGTAAACATATAGAGTAAATTTATACATTTTTTAAAAAAATTTGAATGAGAAGATATTGCATTTCCTATTGGGTTCAATT
>PVJC01050303.1:0-11835 GCA_004026665.1 Murina feae
GCAAAGGGCCTGGGAAGCCCACCAAGCAGGCCGCTGACCCCCTGCCACCTCTTACTCGCTTCCTGGTGCCCTCCAACCCTGCCACCTCTTTCCCACTCACGGGTCCTGGGTCCTGCGCTGTCCCTCCCTGCAGCCGCTCTGTGCACTCGGGAGGTCCCTCAGCCCAGCCTGTGCCCTCTCGCAGTCTGGGACCCCTCTGGGGATGCCCACCTGCTGGCGTGCCTGACTAGCCTGGGTGAGGGGCTTTAAGGCTGCCCACAGCTCCCATTGACCCAATGTCCCAGCAAGGCCGGCTGGACGCAGGTTTCTGGAGTTTATCTCCTATAATTGATGCTGTTCCTTTAAGGCAAGGCCTTTTACTAAGGAAGCCTCCTCTGCCTCACCTCGCGGCTTCTATAATGAAACAATTGTTACACTTAATTGTTGCAAATGTGTGTTTTGCTTCAGGCCAAAGGCTAAGGAGCCAGGGAGCAGGTAGTTTCGCTTTCGCTCCATCTGCAACGGACGCTGCCTAAACGTTTACTCAGGTCCATGAGTGGTGGCCACCATGTTGGCTGGGCTAATTTGCATACAGTCGCTCTGATTGGCTGTGGGCGTCCCGGAGAAACGGTTAATTTTAGTATTCCGCTTTTATTAGTTTAGATTATTAAAAATAAAGAAAAATTGGAAAAAATTGATTGGTCAAGAGTATTTAAGGACGGGATGTTATTGTAGAAGATAGAGTAAAAGGGGTAATTTTACTTTTCATTTTATATTTTCTTTACAATTAGAATGTTATTCCCATGGCCATGTTTGCATTTGTGATAATTTACACAACACAGATGACAGATGAGTTGGGGAATTTTAACTACAAATCTACTGCCAACTTTAACAGTTGAAGGCTGGTTGTAGGATTCCAGTTTGGCAGTCCAAGCACACTATTTCTTCCAGTTTAATAGATATTGAAAAAAAATTTCTAATTAGAAGTGTCATGTAAATCTTGTCCTAGTAAAATCTAAGCTATATTTTTATTAACAGTATCAAGGCTTAGTTATTGTCATTAAACAATTCCTCTAAAAAAATTTTAGGTAAGAAAAAACTATATATATATACATATATACATATATACATATATATATACGTATATATACACACACACACACACACGTATATGAACATACACACACACAGAACTGCACATGAAGAGAATAAATGGATATATTTCAGGTTTCATGCCAATTTTTGCATTTCTAGCTTCTCAAGGCATAGCATGAGGAGTCTCACCACCCCCCCATCCTGGACTCATTTGTATTACCTGCCTGGCCCCACAACCATTTGAATTTGCAACTCCTGTTTTATATACTACTATATGGTTTGAATCTTTTATAAAGAAACCACATTTATGTATAATTGGGAAATTTAAAAATGGTTGTTTTTTTTAAAGAATGTGTTCTTTTGTGGCTTTTTGTTGGTTCTGTCAATCCTCACCCAAGGATTTTTCCATTGATTTTTAAGGAGAGTAGAAAAGAGAGGGAAAGAAAGAGAGAAACATCGATGTGACAGAAATACACTGATTGGTTGCCTCCTGCACAAGCCCTGACCAGGGCCAGGCCAGGGAGGAGCCTGCAACCAAGGTATGTGCCCTTGACCAGAATACAGCCTGGGGCCCTCTGGTCTGTAGGCCAACACTCTATCCACTGAGCCAAACCAGCTAAGGCTGATTTTTTTTTATACCTTAAGTTCACTTTGGTGCTATATGAAAAGAATAAATTGGATGAACACACACTCTGTATGCGAGTTTTAGGATAATGACGTTTCAAAATGTACCTAGGTTGAAATGATGGAAATTAATTTCCTTTTACCTTCTAAAATAATTTTTAGTTACCCACAATAACAGTCCAAAAGTATATAGTTTCTTAAGTTTTCAAATTACATCATTATATAACTATACAAAGAAAGCTACAAAAGAGAGACATACGTACCATAAGCTTTTGCCCTGGTTCAGGACAGAAAATAATGAAATCAGCTTCAATATTAAGGTGAATGTGTCCTTGATCATCATAAATATCTCCCAGTTCATCCACTACTTTAATGTTATCATATGCAATAGGGACACCTAGAAGGCTGTTAAAAAAAAATAAAAAAAGAAAAGAAAAAATTGTAATTTTTTTAGCCTCTTTTAACTAGCATTGTCATACTGTTTAGAAATTCTGAATCCAAAAAGTGTATCTCCTAAATATAACCAACCAAACCCAAAATACCATATAGCATACTGGTAACCCTGATATGATTTTAGCAGTCAAATTTCACAATGTTCCCAATATATTGGCTAAGTTAAACTGATTTAACCTAACTTTAAGATAGGTACCCAGTAATGTCCAATTATGCATGAGCAAAAAGTTGATCCTTCTTCTCTATCTGCTACTCATTTGAATTCTAGTCATGCTAGAAAGACAGGAAAACCTGGCCGGGGTGGTTCAGTGGCTAAGCATCTACCCATGAACCAAAAGGTCCTGGTTCGATTCCCAGACAGGGCACATGCTCAGGCTGCAGGCTCGATCCACCAAGGGGCATGCAGGAGGCAGCTGATCAATGGTGTTTCTCTGTCATTGATGCTTCTATCTCTCTTTCCCTCTCCCTTTCTCTCTCTCTCTCCAAAAAAAAAATCAATACAAACATATTCTAAAAAAATAGGGCTTGGCAAGAAAAAATGTATTTTTCTAAGTATGTCTGAATCAAAGAAATTTTGGCATTATCCAGCATTATCGAATTTCTGTGCTAGACAGCACACACAAGAGAAGTATTAAGGTTAAAGCTGAAGCCCCTGAACATTAAAGCCAATGACTTTAAATAGAGAAAAATCCCAAACTGCAATTGTTGCTTAGTAAGTGGAAATGCTAAGAAATACAACTATATTATTGCTGAGAATGACTCTGACATTTTAGTCTACACGCTTGACAGTCAGGATTAGGGGGCTGCTACTACTGCAAAAAGTCACTCCCAGGTTCTTAAGGAATTATTACTAGAGAGGCAGACCTAGTGGCTTCCACTACCACACTTACAACTTGTTCCAGAAAACTTTCCAGGCCGAAACCTATCACTCCTTTACCCCTACAGGAATCCATGCACAAGATGATCATGGTTCTTAATCTCATGTATTGAATCTATCAGTATATATGTTTGGATTCCCCTAAGACCCCTTTGAGAGAACTTTTTTGTTGAACTCAATATTCTAGAGTAATCTATATACGTAAAAGGTTAACATGCAAAGTGTCCCCTTGGAAGTTTGACCGGGAGTTCGATCGCTTGCTATGGCACACGCTGACCACCAGGGGACAGCGCATAACAAGGGAAAGCCCCAGCCAGTGGCTAGCAGCCAGGGAAGGGAGGCCCTGGTCGGCAGCCAGAATGTCCCGACCTGCTCTGATTGCCAGCCAGGCCTAGGAACCCTCCTACCTGTGCATGAATTTAGTGCACCGGGCCTCTAGTTTGTGCACTCGGGGGTTGGGGGACGGGGTCCCTCAGCCCAGCCAGTGCCCTCTTGCAGTCTGGGACCCCTCAGGGGATGTCCACCTGTTGGCATGCCTGGCCAGCCTGGGTGAGGGGCTTATGGCTGTTTACGGGCTGGCCCAGCCCCCCCCCCCCCGCAGTGGGGACCCTTACCCCATGGGGGTGTGGGCAGTCTGGGTGAGGGTCTGAGGGTCGTTTTCAGGCTGCCCACAGCTCCCATTGACCCAAGGTCCCAGCGAGGCTGGCTGGAAGGTTTCTGGGGTTTATTTATCTTCTATAATTGAAACGTTGTTGCTATGAGCCGAGGCCTAGGCAGGCAATGAAGCCTTCTGTTTACTTCAGCTCCACGGCTTCTATAATTAAAACACTGTTGCCGTGAGCAGAGGCCCACTAGTCAGGCAGTTGCAACGAAAGCCTCCTGCTTGTTCCAGCTCCGTGGCTGCCGGCCTCCATCTTGGCTGGGTTAATTTGCATACAGCCACTCTGATTGGCTAGGAGGCATGGCTTGGCTGGTGGGCATGGCTTAGGTGCCTTGGAGTGATGGTCAATTTGCATATTACTCTTTTTATTACTAGAGTAGATAAAAGAATTTCTCCTAATAGGTGTTAAAGCAAAACAGTGGATCCACTGGAAAGGAACTCTAATAACTACTAAATTGGGGGGGGGGGTGAAATTCATAAAGATTACTTCAGAAAGCACAATTTTGAGTTGTTGTTAATTTCTGCATGTGGCTTTCCTGAGCAGGAACACCACCACTGGGACATTAGGAGCACAGAAAGCACAGTTAGAGAGCAAGGTGCTAAAGGGGAGTCGCTGCCATATTAGACAAAACACAAAACAAAACAAAACAAAACTAAGATTTTGTTTCCCCTAATCAATTATTACAAGGGCAGTCTCAAGTGTGGGGGGGATGCTGCTGTCCCCTAGGAGGCATCTGGGGATCTGTGGTACTGACTGTGGTTGTGACAGTCACTGGCGGAGGCCAGAGATATGAGACATTCTGCCCTGTGCAATGAAGAAAGGTCCCTAGCTCAGCATCACCTTTGCATGAGGGGATAGACTGATTTATAAATAGCTGGGCATAGAATCTAAATTTAAAAAAAAACATTAATACTAAAGCCATTTTCGCGTGGTTTTAATATGCATTGTAAATTCCAGGAATGTAGCTGGATAGATTAAAGGCTAGACGGGTTTGTGTGGAGCTTCAGTGAGAACTTCCCCTTGTTTCAGGAAAGCATTAGACCACTGGAGACACTGTGTTTGCGAGGTGTCTACTCAAAACCCCTGCATCAATGTACTTTTGTAACTGACACACAATGATTCTAGGTGTAGGTGTGGGGGGCATCTAACTGCTTCACTCCTCCAGGCATTCACGCTGAAGCATTACCACACTGCAATGCATTTTACTGTACGGTATGAGAGCACTGCACGCATGTTTTTCTGCAATTGTGTAGGTAAGTTATATTACCTTTTAATTTTCATTTCACTTCAGCACAGCAAAGAGCGTTTTCATGTCATTAACAGTAGAACTGCAAACTATTACAAGAGGGAGGTTATGGGGTTCTGTAGAATTCACAACTATTGACTAGGGAAGGCAACCACAGAGCCTAAGCCCAAAAGGATTTGTATAAATCCATCCAACCTTTAGGAAAGCAACACCCAGCATGAAACTCACTGAAGTCATCAGCTATACAATGACAAACCCCTTCACCGTGTCAATCCCTCTTTTACTTCTGTTTTCCAGATACCACCCTAAGTAGGTTACAGGTCAGGGTGGTAGCTTTAAGTTTAGATAGACAACAATTAAGTCAAGTTTAAGGGCTGCTAAGATTACACATGTAAGGCTTCTATAGAACTAGTGGGAACATTATTTACCACCTTCAACTAACTAGAAAGCGAGAGAAACGTCCGTCGATGTGAGACACATGGGTTGGTTGCCTCCAGCATGTGCTCCGACGAGGGCGGGAATTGAACCTGCAATCCGGGTAGGTGCCTTGACTGGAAATTGACTGGAAATTGAACCGAAAACCCCTTGGTCCGAGGGCTAGCGCTAACCCCTGAACACACCAGTCAGGGCAAGATGTTTTTCTTAACGGCCTCTCAAAGACGTGGCTTAGACATTATGTGATTTAGAAAATGACTTTCTCTAAGCAAAAATTTCAAAACTGATATGAAATAGTTTTAAAAAATCCTGTCACTGGGGAAAAGGGTGGAAAGTCTGTCAGATGGGAGATGCTGTGGAAGTAACTGGGACACTACTGAGAGCCATTCTCAATTCCTTCCTTCCCCTCCTGTGCTAGACAAAGAGCAGCAAGTCCTCTTGCCTCTACAGGATGGCCTCGGTCGGGAGACAACTGCCCCTGAAGCAGGGCTGACTGCTATCCCCACTTCCTGCCGGTTCCGTTTTGCCCCTCATTAGTCATGCCCTTCAATGTGTGGTGCCCACTGCACTGAGCACACTGGAGTCTTTAGCGCGTCCCGCAAGTCAGGTGTGTGTGTGGCAGGGTGAGGAGTGGGTGAGGCAGGGTGGGTGGGGAGCTGTTCAGAGCGCAACTGACTCTAGAAACGGACATGGCAACACTGTCCAATTCATTTAAAGGAATTACCACCCAATCCGTTGCTAGTCTCTCTGGTGCAATGGCTCCGACTGAAGGCATGTGGGTGAGTTTGCCCTAGCGCATCAAGCTGAGGCATTCATTGGTTTTAGAAAGTTTTAAAACACATCCAACAGTTGCCCGTGTTTCCACACTTTCTGACCACCCTGAATATCCATCCTCTCGGAACTGGTCTTCTGTCTACTCTATCACCTCCCTTAAACCATCACCTAATTACCGCCAAATCATAACCAAATTTGCAGTTTAAGAAATTCCCTATGTCAATTTTCTTTACGCCCCGCAAATCAGGGATGCGTACTACTCTCTCAAAAGTGTGCCAAGTTTCACAGTTAAGAGGATGTTGTGCTAATCCTGGTTAAGCAAAAAGTGGAAAACACACACACACCTGGCAAAGACAGGAGAGAAGAGCAAAACGGTCATCCTCTCTGGGTTGTCCCCCGCCTTGTCTTTGACCCTCTGCCCTCCTCTCCAACTGTACCCATCGCCTTTCCCAACATAAACCTCACTCCGGTTTCTTAATACCTACAATTTTCTGGTCAAAGCATCCCATTTCCCACCTACCTTCCATTCGTTCACGCCACCCTCTCTGCCTGTAACGCTACCATCGCATCCTCCTCCCAGTTAAGCTGTTCTCAAAGGTCCTGGGAAGGAATTCGCCTCCCATTGTAAATTAACAGACTGCTGCCCGATTTTAACACTTGGCTGCATGTGGCTTGCCCGTGTACCTCTCACAGAGCTGAAAGTTTCTGAAAACACACATCTAGTTTCTTCCGTTTTTACACCCCAGCTCCCGACTATACAAAATAGACAGAGGCTGTGTTGGTGCTTGGAGGGAAGCTGCACGATCCTATTTGACTCTTAGCCAGGGTTAAGGTTCCGGGTTCTTTGAGAAAGTGGAGAAACATCTGGATACCTTGGTGAAGAAGAGTGACATGGGCAAGTCCTGCCATTTCCAGAGGCTCACGCAAGTCCTGAAGGGTGACAAGCAATCGCTAGAGAACCCCCTCAGCCGTGTTGGAGCCCAAGCCCAGGAGAAGAGCATTAGATAGATACACCCACCCACCCCTCCCCTGGCCTCTACCCCCGCAACTCAGCGTTGTCACCTCACTCTTCAAGGTCTCAACTCAAATGCAGCAGCAGCAGCAGCAGCAGCAGGTGTTTGGTAATACATATATCTTCATCAAAGTATCCAGACGTTTCTCCACCTTCTCAAAGAACCCTGAACCTGAACACAGGCTAAGAGTCAAATAGGATCGTGCAGCTTCCCTCCAAGCACCAACACAGCCTCTGTCTATTTTGTAGAGCCGGGAGCTGGGGTGTAAAAAACAGAGAAGAAACGAGATGTGTGTTTTCAGGAACTTTCAGCTCTGTGAGAGGTACACGGGCAAGCCACATGCAGCCAAGTGTTAAAATAGGATGTCCTCTCTCAAGAGCAGCAGGCGGGCCGGTTAGACGACATAAACTGCTCTTCAAAATAAAACCACGAGTATTTCTCTTACCCCCGATCAGATCCAAGACAGGAGGGCCGGTGCCACGGCCATGACAAGCAGGACCGCCCTGCACCGCTTACAAATAAAACGTGTACTGAGGCCTCAACTTCCTACAGAATGAGCCAGAATCAACTCAAGGGCCACATTCCAAACTTTCACTGTCCCATAAAAATAAAACACACACACACACAGACCTGGGCGTAACTAGTGGTTCTCAACCTTCCGGCCCTTGAAATACACTTCCTCCTGTGGTGACCCAACCATAAAATTATTCTCGTTGCTACTTCGTAACTGTGATGCTGCTACTGCTACGGATCGTCATGTGAACATCTGACACGCAGGATGGTCTTAGGCGACGCCTGCGGAAGGGTCTTCCGACCGCCAAAGGGGTCGCGACCCACAGGTTGAGAACCGTCAGCCCCCCGCTCTGCTCCTGGCCCTCCGCCCGGCTTCTGGAGCGAGATCCCCCCGCAAGCCCCGCGCCCACACAGGCCACGCCAGCTTCCCGCGGCCCCGGCCCGGGACAGGGACCCGCACGGACCACGCCGGGGGCCCCGGCCTCGCCCGGCTGCAGGCGCCTGGGGCTGAGCGCACGAGGCCGGCGCGCTTCCCCCCGCCTCCGCCCCCCGCGCCCCTTCCTCCTGCGCCACGGGCACCTGCACCCGCGGACCCGCCGAGCCCCCGGGCAGGGGCCGCCCAGGGAAAGGCCGCGAGGGGACAGGCCCGGCACCTTTCGGAGTAGCGCAGCAGCTGCGCGTCCAGCTGCTCCCGGATCCCCGAGCGCTTCCGGTGCAGGTGGCGCGGCGCCAGCGCGATGTGCCTGCGGTGCGGCCCCGCCACCAGGCAGGAGCAGCGGCTGCCCAGCAGCGCGCGCGCGGCGGCGTAGGTCGGCGGCTCCAGGCAGGGCACGACGCGCGCGGGCCCCGCCCCCGGCCCCTCCGAGGCCGCTTTGGCCCGCGGAGGCTCCGGACACCCGGCGGCCATGCGGCTGCTCGCGTTTCCCGCGGCGCGCGCCACTGACGCCAACGTCGCCGCCCATTTCCGGTCGCCGCCTTGACGCAGTTCACCAGCCGCCGCGCCCCCCGGGAAAGGGCTTTCCTGGCGCTGCAGTGCCCAGTGCTGACCAGCAGGGGGCACCCGCCTTCGCTTCCTTGGGCGACTCCTGCTGGAGCTGCGCACTGAGCCTGCTGGAAGGCTAACCAACCAACCACGTTTCTCAAGGGCTGGCAGACCTGGGTTTCTGCTAAGGTTCTCTTTGGATTTAGTATGTAGATTTTAATAAGAGTTCGCACGGGGGTCATTTCCAATGGGAAGGCGGTTTGGTGGATTTTACAAGCATATGGAGTAAATCTACTAGCACAGTCAGCCTAGATGCCTCAAGTGAAACAACCTGTAAAGGATCCCGCCTCTCCTCTCTCTCTCTCTCTCCAGTCCCTCATTCTGTAATTGCTAATTCAGGAAATCTTGCCGCTGGCTTTCCGAAGGGTTCATCCAGCTGTCCTCCCTGGCGGTGGGGGGGGGGCCTCTCTTGTTCCGTTGTGGGCAGCAGAAGGGCGCCAGGGGTGCGGCCAGCGGGGTAAGACGGGACCTGGGCTCAGCAACCTCTATACCTGAGTTCTGGTTAGGAAAGAATTCAGAGCCAAGACCCAAACTATAAGAGAACATGTATTTGGAAAATCACGGAGGTAGAAGTAACCGATGGAAGAAATGGACTTAGGGGAGAAGTGATAGAGGTAAAGGCAGGGCCCTTGGAGCTTGGGAGTGAGGAAGCGAACGGTAACACTCTGAATAAAGGGAGAGAAAGGCACAGGCCGTGGGCCGGGTCCTTTATCCTAAGGGTTTGAAGGGTGGAGGTTTTCGGGGAGATCCTAATAGAATATTCAGCAGCATTCCAGGTGTGTCCTTTCAGGGTCTGGGACCCCACTGATGGATTGCTGCGGGTCATTATTCAGTGCAGCTGGTCCTGAGGTCATCTGTGGCTGGTTTTGCTGCTTTTCTGGGGCAGCAGCTGACATACAACTGAGGCCTAGATATTATCTCTAGGGAGGAAAGGTGGAGGGGGGGGGGGTCCAAACCGAATGATCAGCGATATCTTAGGGGAGGAAAGGTCACCCTGGGGGCCCCCCGGGCCCACCCTACAATGTCCATTGCTATGTATCTGGGGCTTTCCACTGACTGCCCACCACAGTCCTCCCAAACATCAAATCTGCCCCAAGGCCTGTGGGGACAAAACCAAAACATCACTCTCTTGGGACACTTCTCTCCGTTCTGGCTCTGAAACTACAGAACTGCATGTGGAAACTTAGCCTAATGGTCAAAGGCCTTGGAGTAGCCAGATGTTCTCAGAACAAGATATGACCATGACTTTCCCTGTTTAAAGCCCCACATAGGTGCCCCATTTCCATCAGCATAGCACCAGCTCGTCCAGTGTGTATTATATGGCTCTTCAGTTGCAGGGCCTCTGTATGATCCACCCCCAGCAGTTTCATTCATCACACTTCATCTGCTAGCCAGCACCCATGCTCCTTGATCTGCTTTCAGCTCTCTCTCCTTTCTCTCTCTCTCCCTCCCTCCCTCTTTTCCTTCCTCCCTCCCCAGTCTTACTCTATTCCTTCAACCTGGGAATATGGAAGCTTCTCTCATATGGGAGAGAATTTTAGCTTAAACATTTTTAAAATACATATTTTATTTCGGAAAAGAAGGTAGAGGGATAAAGAGATTGAAACATCAGTGTTAGAGAGAATCATCAATTGGCTGTCTCCTATATGCCCCCTACTGGGGATTGAGCCCAAAATCAGGCATGTGCCCCCACTGGGAATCAAACTGTGACCTCCTGGTTCATAGGGTCCATGCTCAACCACTGAGCAACACTGGCTGAGCTAGCTTAAATTTTACATTCTTCTTTGCAGAGTGTACTACCACACTACACTCTTCTCCCATTAAGAATTGGGTATTTCCCCATCTTTGTAAATTACCACCATCAAGAACTTGTTTTATGTTAATTTTATGTTAATTGCCTGTTTGCTGGTTCCTTCACAAAACTCCAAGTTAAGGCAGGAACCATATCTTTTGTGTCCTTCACCACTGCAACCCCTTGTATGACAAAAACAAACAAACAAACAAACACCACCAAAAAACAAACAAACAAAAAATTTCTGTGATAAAGAGGTCTCAGTCTAAGTGAGGAAATAGAAACTAAACTAAACATAAACATATAACACAGATTACACTGTATAAGTGCCAAGAAAACTGTATAGCAATTAGTGGTGTGAGCACTAGCACACTTGTGCCTCCCACAGCTCCTGTAAAACAGCTCTCGCCTCTCTAAACGTGTTTTCACGCTTGTAAAACAGGGACAGTGATGTGGGTTCTCAGTTCTTGACTTCTTGCAGGAAAGATCTCACAACAGGTCCAGGTGATTCTGAGAGTATGTTCATTAAAGTTGAACAAAGGCAGGGCTTAAGATAGAAGAGGCAAGACGTAGCAACAGCAGTGAGCCTAGGTGGAGCTGCCTTGACCCTTTAGAAAGTCGTAGAGGCAGAAGAAGTGAGCCATCTGGGCTGCGTGGACTCATGAAACAAGTTACTGAGGGAAAAAAAAAAAAAAAGAAAGGTCCTTGAAGAAAGAAAACAAAAATCTGTGCCTTAGGAAAGAAGAGTGGTCCAGAGAGGGAGAGAGAGCTGGAACTGGGTCCATTGCCTTCGGAATTTTTATCTGTTTTCTAAAGGCAGGAGTTTTAGGTGAGGTCTCAGGTGAGGATCGAAACAGAATATTCATCAGCTTTCCAGGTGTGGCAGACAGTTAGACAGAAGCAGAGGAAGGACAATGGGCCAGATCAGAAGGTCACCAGGGTGGAAAGCCCTGAGTGCCTAGCGAACGACAATTGTAAGGTAGAGCCTTGCCCCAGGGTGACTTTTGCTCCCCTAGGATATTGCTGGACATGAGGTTTGGATCCCCCTGACCTTTCCTCCCTAGAGATAACATCTAGGCCTCAGTTGTATTCCAGCTGCAAAACCAGACAATCAATGAGTGGAGACCACAACCCTGAAAGGACACACCGGGAAAACTGCTGGATATTCCAGTAGATCTTCCCTGGTACCTCCCCTAAAATCTCCATCCTTAAACCCTGAGGACCAGAATGCAGAGAGCTCTCGCGCTTGGGAGCACGCCCTCCTCTTTCCTTCGTCCACCTCCTCCTCTCCCCAGGTGTGTTACCACTAGCATCCTCCTCCCTTCCTTTA
>PVJC01050304.1:0-11860 GCA_004026665.1 Murina feae
ATAAGCACTTACCTCTCTCAATGTCCCTGGGGCAAATACTGGAACCTGCCACCAAGGTCTCCTGAATTCAATATCCCCATGGTCTCTACAGCCCAGCTCAGGGCCAGGCTGTTCCTCTCCATCCTCTCCCCAGCCTCCTACCTGGTCTCCTGCCCCCCGCCATCCTCCCAGCACAAGACAAGCCAAGGCATCTTTCTAAAGCCCAAACTCAACACTGCCCTTCCCTGCTCAGAACCATCCATGGCTCCCCAGTGCCCTAAAAATGCCCAGACTTCTCACCACTACCTCCAGCTCCCCGCAAGACCTGGCTCCTGGGGGCCCCTCAGTCTCACCTCGCAGCACCGTCTGCCCCTCAGCCCCACCCTGTGGTCTTGATCCCCAGTAGGGGGCGCGCAGGAGGCAGGTTCACTGGGTCGAACTTGCTCCAAGCCCTCGCACATTCTGTTCCCACTGCCTGGAGCATGTCCACAGGCACACCACTCCACTCTACCTGCCCTACCCCCACTCATCCTCCAGGTCTCAGCTTAGACACCTCTTCCTCCAGGAAGCCCTCCTTAAACCCTGAGCTGGGCCAGTCTCCCCTGAGGTCATCCACCTCAGCCTGGCCCGCTCTGGGTTGTTACTGTCTGAAGACAGGTTTGTCTCCCTGCTGGACTGTGAATCCTGAGAGGTCAGGGCCTTCTCAGTCACCAGTGGGTCTCAGCACCACCCAGCATGGGGCAAGCACAGGGTAGGGGCTCAAGAAATGTATGTGGACTAAGTGAATGTGTGTAGATCCTCAAAATCTAGATCCTTCTCTTCAGTACCTAGCAGCCCATTCATTCACTGACAAGCGTTTTATTGAGCAACTACTGTGCACCAAGCTCTGTTGAATGAGCTCAACTGGGCACCAGGAACATGAAGAGAAAACCAGACCAGCTCCTGCTCTCAGAAAGCTTGCAGTCTAGTGGGGGAGGCAATCTGGGGCCAATGTAATAATAAACATTTATTGCTCTAGCCGGTTTGGCTCAGTGGATAGAGTGTCAGTCTGCGGACCAAAGGGTCCCAGGTTCCATTCTGATCACAGCACACACCTTGGTTTCAGGCACGATCCCTGGCCCAGCCTTGGTCAGGGCTCATGCAGGAGGCAATCAACTTATGTGTTTCTCTCACATGGAAGTTTCTCACTGTCTTTCTCTCTCTCTTCCACTCTTCCTAAAAATCAATGGGAAAAACATCCTTGGGTGAGGATTAACAAATAATAATAATAAACATTTACTGAGCATGTGCTATGGACACCATGCACTGTGCTAAGTACTGTACATTTATTTACTTACTAGGGGCCCGGTGCACGAATTTGTGCACATTGAAAGGCAATTGATTAGAAGAAATAGTTTAGAGGCTGGGGAGGGACCATGGGGAGGCTCCAGAGCGTGTCTGACCCATGATTGGCTGGACCCCAGCAGCAAGCTAACCTACCCCTCAGAGCATCTGCCCCCTGGTGGTCAGTGCACATCATTACAACTGGTTGAGCGAATGGTCTGACACTTAGTATATTACGCTTTTATATAGACAGATCCTTGTGACAGTTTTGTGAGGGAAGAACTATATTATCCCTATTTTACTGGTGAGGAAACTGAGTCAGGGTGTAAGTGGACAAGCTGGGAATGGAACCAACGTCTTTCTAACACCCAAGCTTTACCCTCCTCTTCTCCCAGCCTGAAAGGAGGAAGATGTAGCTCACGCTCACAGCCCACACTGGGGTCTGTGTGTCCTACAGAGGGCCCTGCCTTCCGCAAGAGGGTGTGGAGGACAGTGCAAGGCTTAGCCTCAGGCACTATGGCTGAGGGTGGAATTTCAGGCCTGGGGCTAAGTGTTTGGCCCAATTAGTGAGAGACCAGCATCCTAGGCTGGAACTAATTGCTTAGGAGCCCTCCCTCTGCCCACCAGAGGTCACTGCCCGCCACACCACCCCTTCCTCTGAGTCCAGGGCCCGCCCGCCCGCCGCCTGTAGGTTCCCAGGGCTGTGGCTCCTTATCTTGCAAATGAGGAAGTGGCTGCCTAGGGAAGGAAGCGGGCTGGGCCGTGACCAAGAGTGATTATGATTCATGGGGAAAACCCTTCCTCGGGATCCAACCCCTTTGTGAGCAGAGAGCAATGCCCTCTGAAACAGTGGCTCAGCAGCTGGCGCAGGGGGAGCGGCCGCCCAAGGGGGTGCAGGCTGTTTGCTGTGCGGGGGGGCGGGTGCGTCTGGAGTGAGGGGTTCCCCAGGGGACTGGGAGTCCAGGAGGCCGCTGCTGAGGCAAAGATGTCGAACTAGCTAACCATCTTGACCCCCTCCAGCCTGCACCGCCCCCTCCCCCGCACCCCGTCTGCCCCAGACCTTCAGCACCTGTTGTCTGTGTCCGAGGGTTACGCATATATGCATACAAGGTCTTTGGGGGTCAGTGGGGGAGAGAGGGGACATACGTAATACTGTCAACAGTAGAGAGTGGTTAAAAACAAGATAAAGCAATGAATAAAAACAATCACAACACATTAAAATGATCATTAATAATCGTAATCATAATAAACCCTGCCCCGGGGAAGCTTTCGGGGATAAAAGTGCCCTGGAGCTAGATTTGGGTGACGGCTGCCTGAGGTGAATTTTCGGGGAAAGGTCTTATGCCCCAAGGAAGCTGATGAAGACATCAGGGTGTTTCGGAGACAAAAGTAAAGTTGAGCACTGGCTGGGCGGGTGGAGATCCTAAGGCTCCTTCTCACTTCCTGTTCACTTTTCAGGTGAAGCAGTGACCCTGAGTGTGCTTTTCCAATGAGGCCCCTCTGTGTCAGGGATGCAGGCTGAAGCACCTACGAATGAAGTTAAAGGACGGCTGGCATGTGCTTTCAAATAATATGGGAGGGGCGGGGGGGGGGGGGGCAAGATGTGCTCTCCCCACCCACCTCCCACGGCCCCCTCCCCCGTCACTCCTCCAGCCCACAGCCTCCCAGCTGTCCTCACTCAGCAAACACCCTCCTGCCTCAGGGCCTTTGCTATGCCTTCTGCCAACCCCTTTGCCTGCGATGTGCCCCCCGCCCCCCCGGAAAGGCCCGCCCAGGCCTCCCTAGCTGAAAGAGCAGCCCCCGCCATCCCTCTCCTCTCGCCCTGTGTGACTGTTCCTAGCACTTATCTCTCCCTGACGTGATACGCGGTGTCCGTCGTTTCGTTATTGCCCAGCTCCCTCCAACAGGACTTAGCCCCACAGGGGCGCCATGTGGCCTGTATCCTTGACACAACCTGGCAGAGAGTCAACGCTCAATAAATATTTGTTAAATGATTGAATAGCTTGGAAAACCCCAGGTAAACGAGGTGGGAGGGGGACGAGGTGGCTGTCTGCTCTGCGCAAAGGGAACAGCCCGTGCCAAGGCCTGAGGCTGGCTCCCGCCGCTGTCCACTGGCCCCTCTCGCACGGGGTCTGCATGCTCTTCCCAGGGTGAGGCATTAAGGAGACACGGGGCCCCTTCTCCCTAGGAACAGGACTGAGCCCGGATCTGGCCAGGTGGCACAGGAAGCCACACCCTGTGGTCAGATCCCTGAGTAAATATTGCAGCAGCCTCAGCCTTGCCCCGTGAGATAAGGGAAGGGGGAGAGGGAGTCAGAAACCTGCCAGCCAACCCCTCCGCTCCAAGGTCTCTGCCCGGGGAGGACAGGCCAAGAGTCCTGCCAGGGGACACAGGCCACCCACCTTATCTGTGGAACAAACACTGAGTAAGCCTGGCAGGTGGGGCCTCAGCCCGTGGGCTGAATGAGGAGGGCCCAGGCAGCCTGGACTCCCTAAGGAATGAATGAGTGGCTGGTGAGACAAGAAGGCTAGGAGTCGGGGAAGGGAGCTGACAAAACAGGGTCAGAGAACCTTGTCCCCAGCTGGTCATGTGGAGAAGATAAGACACATCCACTCCGACTTCTCTCAAGGCGATGACCCTGAACCTCATTTCCTTGTTTGCAAAACAGGCTCCAGCCTCATGGCCTCACACCAAAGCACTCCTGCCCCAGGGCCTTTGCACTGGCTGTCCCTCTGCCAGGAAGGCTCTTCCCCCAGAATCAAGTGGGTCCCTTCTTGGGTCTAATGAACATATAAAACGGAGTTGTTGTCACCAAGCTGCTAAAAGTATTAACATTGTGAAGGTCTGAGCATGAGGAAAGACTTCACTCCTGTTCTCAATAGTCTGGGAACTTCAACTTCTGGAAGGTTCCAGTCCTGCATGAGTGCCTGGACCAGCAGGTGGCCCTCTGATTGTGCCTCTCTGCCAGGTTGTGTCAAGGACTCACATATCCAGGCCACCTGATACCCATTATCCAGGCCTTAGCATGTGACCAGACCTCCTGGCACCCATCTCCCAGTCTCCCTGAGTCTGACTGATGACCGTCCTGGACCAACCTCAGGGCTAAGAATGCAGGAGTAGTCATTCTCAAGAATGTACTTTTAGCCCTGACCAGTTTGGCTCAGTGGATAGAGTATTGGCCTGCGGACTGAAGGGTCCCAGGTTCGATTCCGGTCAAGGGCATGTACCTTGGTTGCGGGCACATCCCCAGTAGGGGTTGTGCAGGAGGCAGCTGATCGATGTTTCTAACTCTCTATCCCTCTTCCTTCCTCTCTGTAAAAAATCAATAAAATATATTTAAAAAAAAAAAAAGAATATACTTTTAGCCCAGCCACTGTGGCTCAGTGGTTGAGCATCAAGCTATGAACCAGGAAGTCACAGTTCGATTCCCAGTCAGGGCACATGCCCAGGTTTCAGCTCGATCCCCAGTGTGGGGCGTGCAGGAGGCAGCCAATCCATGATTCTCTCTCATCACTGATGTTTCTATCTCTCTCTCTCCCTTCCTCTCTGAAATCAATTCTTTTATTAAAAAGTACTTTTATTTGCTTCTTCGGGGCACGTCTGGGTTTTCGCAGTGTTTCCAGTTTACATACTCCAAGACCCTAGAATAAATCTCTATAATTTATGTCTAGTAAAAGCCTCTAGATCAGTGGTTCTCAACCTTCTGGCCCTTTAAATACAGATCCTCATGTGGTGACCCAACCATAAAATTATTTTCGTTGCTATTTCATAACTGTCACGTTGCTATTGTTATGAATTGTAATGTAAATATCTGACATGCAGGATGGTCTTAAGTGAACCCTGTGAAAAGGTCGTTCAACCGCCAAAGGGGTCGCGACCCACAGGTTGAGAACCACTGTCTAGACTTTTTTTAAAAAATATATCTTTATTGATTTCAGAGAGGAAGGGAGAGGGAGAGAGAGAGAGAAACATCAATGATGAGAGAGAATCATTGATCGGCTGCCTCCTGCACGCCCCCTACTGGGCATCGAGCCCGCCTGGGCATGTGCCCTTGGCCGGAATCAAACCCGGGACCCTTCAGACCACAGGCCGACGCTCTATCCACTGAGCCTAACTGGCTAGGGCCTGACTCTTTTTGAGTTTGCTCGACAAGTCTCTGCCCCAATGTCACCTCCGGCGACCCTTCTTGTGCCCTCCCTGAACCGGCCGCGGCCACTCCAGCTTCCCCAGCTCCAGGGCACAAGGACTGGATCTGCCCTGTTCAAGGCCGCGACCCAGCGCTCAGCAGAGCCCAGCACAGTGCAGATCTCAGAACACGTGAGCTGCGTGGTCAATGGACAGTGCCCACACACGCGGGCCCTCCATGCGCCGCTCTCCTCCACCCTCAGAGGACACCCAGGGAGGCCAACGTCACGGTCGCCTACCACCCACTCTACAGAGCGACCACGGGCCCTGCCCAGCGCTGCTTACTCTGCTGCCGGGCCTGGCACAGGTGCTCACTCAGCAAACTGCGGCTACTGGACCAAGCATTTGGGCTCCTGTCCTGCCCTGGAGCACCAGCGGAGGGACCAGCAGAAGGGACCGGGGAGGAGGGACCAGGAGGAGAGACCAGCGAGGAGGGGCTGGAGCAGACAGCAGGGAAGGGTCCGGGCGATGCTGCCGGGTTCCGCCCTAAGCCTCTTAGAGCCGAGTCCTCGTCATGCTCCTCAGCCAGTTCTCCAGAAACCAGGGCTCCCTGGAGACTCGGGTCCCTTGAGTCATCCCCGCCTGGTGTCCGGTTCCACAAACACTCCCTGTGCCCAACCCTGGGCTGGGCAGGGTGGGGGACACAGTGGTGACCACAGCACCCCTGGTCCTGCCCTCCCAGGGACTCACAGTCCAGTCGGGGAGACCGACCCAGCCCCCTGACAGTGAGGACCCAGGGGGTCAGGATTGGGATGGGGATTCCAGGGCACACTCCGCCCAGCCTGAGAGTCCAGGAGGGCTGCCTGGAGGAGGAGGAGGAGGAGTTAGGCAGGTGAGGAAACAGTAGAGGGAAGCAGGGGGCCATGCTGAGTGGAGGGAGTGCACCTGAGACAGAAGAACTGGAGCAGGAAGTTCCCCCAAGGAAGGGGTGCCCAGGAGGCTGGGGACCCATGGCAGGTTCTGCCCACCATGGTGGGTGGGGGGCAAAAAAGAAGAGTTGGGAGGGGCAGCCAGATAGGACCAGGGCCCGGGCCGCAGGGCGGGAGAGAAAGGAGCTCATGGAAGAAACAGGAGGCAGTGCCATAGGCATGGTGTGTGGGGGTGCAGTCGGGGAGGGGGGGTGTCAAGGGCTCTCTCTGTCCCAGTGGCGGTGGCGCCGTCCCTGACAAGAGGCCGGGGAGGAGGAGCGGACCTGGGGCAGATGCCAAGGTCAGTTTGGGACGAGGTGAGTGAGAGGTGCCCAGGGACATCGGGGAGGCATCCTGAATGACACTGGGCTGCGGTGCCAGGGCTCAGGGGAGAGGCCGGGCCAGGCCAGAGGAGGGTGAGGTGAGGTCACAGCGAGGTGGGGAGAGCAGGCGCGCCAGGTCACCCGCACCTCTCACCCCCCCATCGGAGCCCCGCCCAGCAAGGGCAGCTCAGGACAGGGCTCTGGAGGAAACAAACCAGGTCAGGTGAGCCCCGCAGGGACCAGGACCCAGCAGCCACCGAGACATGACAGTCGCACGTCTGTCAGTAATGCTCTTCCCCCAGGACCCCCCCCCTGCCCCCCGCATCCATGCCCTCCCACCTGAGCTCAGCCCAACATCACCTTCTCAGAGACACCCCCCCTTGCCCCCAATTTAAAACTGCCAACCCCCTTCCTGGTTTTATTTTCCTAGACCTCACTTCTCTCCATTCGACATGGAGTCGAGTTTGCCTTTGATGTGTTTACCCCACGAGGGCCGGGGGCAGGGACTACACCTACCAGCAGCACCTAGGACAGTGCCTGAGGAGGAGCTGCTCCTTCATTATTCGCTGAATGCATGAATGAGCCATTTGTTGAGCTTTTGCTCTGTGCCGGGCACTGCTATGAGTCCTCCACGCACGCTTACTCATTTACTGCTCTCAGCAGCCCGAGGAGAGGGGTGCTGTCCTCATTCCCATTTTACAGGTGAGGAAATGGAGGCCCCGTGGTCTCCATCACTTGCCCAGAGTCCTGGCAGTAGAGTCGCGTGAGGCCCAGGCCCACATTTTCAGTAGCAGCCACACCAACCGACCTCACATGTGGGCCCCACCTCTGCCAGGCGCCGGCTTAATTCCTAATGTGCGGCCTCTCGCTGCCTGCTCATCGCAGCCCTGAGCGGGGGTCACACCCCCGTTTCTCGGTCCTGAGCAGGAGGCCAAGAAGCCCAGCCCCAAAGGCCCGAGTGCAGCCACCCAGCCTCGGGCCCTTCTGTGCGGCTCTGAAACAGAGCAGGGTCCACATCCCTTCCCTGCCGGAACTTAGGCCAGTCAAAGCACCCGCCCGGTGCCTCAGTTTCCCCAGCCGTAAAGGAACAGAGGCTCTGACGGCGCCCACCTCACAGGACACCCCCTGGGGTGACAGCTGAAGGTCACCCGCAGCAGCGAGGCTGGGAAGGGGCAGCCTCGGTTGGTTGATTTTACTCCTCACTTGACCCCGAAGCACATCAGAGAGGCCAGGGCCTGGGCCGTGGGTAGGAACTGCCCTGAAACCTTCCCCCACCACCCCCCTCCTCCCTGGCGACCTGGTTCTACTCCTGGTACCAAACCCAGGCCCTCGGCACAAAGGCGGTTCGGCAGTGCCCCAGGAGGCCTGGCCAGGTCGTGGCCCCTGGCCCGAGCCTGCCACGCCTGCTCTGGGACCCAAACAGGGCCTCCGATCCTGGGTGACTCGATCCCTCCAAATTCAGGTGATCTCCCCCGGCTCCAAATCGCCGAGCCCTCCCAGATCCTGCACCAGACGGAGCCAAGCCCCAACCAGGAAGGGACACCAACGCCGCTGCCTCCAGGAGCCAGATCTGGGGCGAAAGATGGCGCTAGCTGGGTGCAGCTGGCTCCTCCTCAGCGGTGAGCGAGAACCAACGGTGCCCCCGGACCCTCAGCCCCGATGGCCTCGGGGAGGGAGAGGGAAGGTGCAAGCAGCAGCCCAGCAGGCTGGGTGGGGAGGCAGCTGGGCTTGACACAGGCGCAGGCGCAGTTCTTCTTCCCAGAGGCACCAGCGTGGGCCGTGCAGCCACCGTGGGGCCGGCAGGGTGGGCCGTGGAGATTCCCAGGGCCGGCGCCCGAGCTCGGGCGAGGCGGCCCCTGTTACTCCTTTCTTCACGTGGCAAACCCTGACTGAGATGTGGACGCTGGGGCAGAGCAGGTTCTAAACCAGCAGCCGGCCCCTCCCTGAGGACCTGGCGGTGGGCAGGTGCCTAACCCTTCTCGGCCTCAGCCTTCTCATCTGTGAAATGGGCCTCGCTCACAGGGTCGTTTGCAGGTCATCTGAGCAGCATGACGGGGCATCCTCCACACCTGGAGCTGCTCCGAGGCCCACTCCTCAGCCCCCCCACTTCATAGACCAGAAACCTGGGGCTCAAGAAGGGGGGAGGTCACTGCCCGCGTCCCACAGCCGGGGCCTCCCTCCCAGCCAGGCTCTGCTCGCCTGGCAAGTCCCGGAAAGCAGGCCAGGCGCGTGCATGCTTCTTACATGAGAATCTCCATGGCTGCCCATTCCAGGGAAACACACACACACACAGCCCAGCAGCCCTGGCCAGCCGGCGGGGTTTGGAGGCTAGCCGTTGGGTTGAGAAGAAAAGGGGTGGAGTGTCTTCGCTGTGGCAGGCGAAGGAAGAGCACTGGCCTGGGAGTCAGGGCCGAGGCCCTGAGGAGCCAGGCCTGGCCTGTGAGCCTCCGTCCGGTGTCTGGGTCCCATGCCATGCAAGGTCCCCTGAGCTGCCGGTGGGCTCTGCGCTTGGCAAAGCCCGTCAGATGCAGCTCTCAGAACCCCGGCTCCCCAGGACTGCCTCGGCGCCGGGCTGATATGCAGCGGGCACTTGGGCATCCCAGGCGCCCGGACGCCAGGGGCCCACGCCTCCTCTCCCTCCAGTGGGGGGACCGGCCACGCCGGCCTCACCCCGCTCCTCTGGCTCCTTCCGCAGCCGCGTTCCTGAGCGCCGGGGCGGAGATCTCCATCACCCCCGAGCCCGACCAGCCCGCCGAGGGGGACAACGTCACGCTGGCCGTCCGCGGGCTGTCCGGGGAGGTGCTCGCCTACAGCTGGTACGCGGGGCCCACGCTCAGCCTGCCTTACCTGGTGTCCAGCTACATCGTGAGCACAGGCGACGAGACCCCCGGCCCGGCCCACACGGGGCGGGAAGCCGTGCGCCCCGACGGCAGCCTGGACATTCACGGCGCCCTGCCTGGGCACTCGGGCACCTACATCCTTCAGACTCTCAACAGGCAGCTTCAGACGGAGGTGGGCTACGGACACTTGCGAGTCTATGGTGAGAGTACCCCCAGCCCTCCTCTCCCCCCAGCCCAGCCTTGCCACCTCCTTTTCAATCCCTCTTCTAAAAAAAAAAAAAGAAGAAGAAAAAAACTCTAAAAAATGTTAAAGCCATAAAACAACATGAAAATGCCTGCCTCCTTCAGGATGGCCTCCAGGACTGCGCCTGCCTTTTTATCCCATTCTTTGCCACTCTGGCTGGGATTACAGGGGCACCACTGGGATCCAGCCATGAACCCTGCCTGGGAATAGGGAGGCCCCGGGAGCAGGCGGTGCCCGGGGCCCTCCCCCTCTGTCTCTTACCCCCACAGAGATCCTGGCGCAGCCCGTGGTCATCGCCAACAGCACGGAGCTGGTGGAGCGCCGAGACACCCTGCGCCTGCTGTGCAGCAGCCCCAGCCCCGCCGAGGTCCGATGGTTCTTCAACGGCGAGGCTCTGCCCATCACCCTCCGCCTGGGCCTGTCCCCCGACGGCCGGGTGCTGACCCGGCCTGGCGTCCGCAGGGAGGAGGCGGGAGCCTACCAGTGTGAGGTCCGGAACCCAGTCAGCAGGAGCCTCAGCGAGCCTGTCAACCTGAACGTGTACTGTGAGTCCTCCGGGCCCCGCCAGAGACGCCGCGGCCCATAGCTGGGGAGACTGAGGCCAGGACAGGGCACCCCAGGGCAGACAGCACGTCAGCAGGGGTCCTGGGGAGAGGAATCAGGGATCCCTCCTAAGGACTAACCACACTTTTGAGATGGAGTAATCCTCCAGTTTGAGGCAATTCCCACAGGGAAGGGACCCCACGGGTGTTTGAAAAGGAGGCGGGAAGTGAGTGGCGGACTGGGAAGGGAGATAAAATAAAAACACGAGCCCTGACCGGTTTGGCTCAGTGGATAGAGCGTCGGCCTGCAGACTGAAGGGTCCCAGGTTCGATTCCGGTCAAGGGCATGTACCTTGGTTGCGGGCACATCCCCAGTAGGGGGTGTGCAGGAGGCAGCTGATCGATGTTTCTAACTCTCTCTCTCTCCCTTCCTCTCTGTAAAAAATCAATAAAATATATATTTTTTAAAAAAATTAAATAAATAAATACAAATAAAAGCACGACCGAGGCTGATGGAACCCAAGGAAAATGAACCGCTGAGGCACTCAGGGGTCAGGGACGGAGAGAAGCTTAAAACCTAAATGATCCAACCACGGATTCTGGATTTCAGAAGCACTGAATTCCAGACTCTGAGGATGCCGGGAACTCTAGAAGCAGAGGGTCTTTGAACCTTAGCATCTAACTCTGCAGCCTTAGCGCCACCCGACCCTAGAACCTTTGAATCCTGGGTTTCTAGACCCTGACCGCCCTGGCACCTGAGCCATCGCACATGGAGCCTTAGCTCACCAGGCTTCTAGAATGGCTTGTCGGAAACCAAGCGCTTAGACTTACTTCTTTTTTTTTTTAACGGAGCTGTCGATTTCAAACATTATCTTGCAATGCAGTCTGGCTCAACACCCTCTTTTTCCAGAAGAGAAACTGAGGCCCCTCCCCTGAGAGGGAGAGAGTGACTCGGGATGCTTCCTGGAGTAAGTTAGAGGCCCGGGTGGCATTCGGAAAGGCCCGAACACCTTCCCTCCGCCAGGCCCAGCTGTTCCCAGGGGCCCAGCCCGGTGGAAGGAAAGCCAGGGGTGCCCACCTCCCCTCCCCTCCCCTCCCCCTCTACTGGCCCCTTTCTCTCGCTCCTGCCCCCACAGTTGGCCCGGAACGAGTGGCTATCCTCCAGGATTCCACCACCCTCACGGGCTGCACCCTCAAAGTCGACTTCAACGCATCCCTCACCCTGCTGTGCGTGTCCCGGTCCTGCCCGGAGCCCGAGTACGTGTGGGCCTTCAACGGGCGGGCCCTCAAGGACGGCCAGGACCACCTCAACATCAGCGGCATGACGGCGGCCCAGGAGGGCACGTACACGTGCATCGCTAAGAACCCCAAGACCCTGCTCTCCGGGTCGGCCTCGGTGATTGTCAAGCTCACGGGTGAGTGGCCCAGAGGACACCCCGCCCCCCCTCGTCCCCCCCCACCCCCCCCGCCAGGCCCAGTGGACCACAAAGGTTTGGCTGCTCCACCACCAGTTAGC
>PVJC01050305.1:0-11845 GCA_004026665.1 Murina feae
TCATCTATGGATAATAATAACCATTATAAACTGGTGATCAAAAATGGATACAGAGGCAGAGCAGCATCAAACAGACTGTCTAATTACAGCAACAAGGACAGGAACAAGTGGGGGGGAGGGTAACAGATCAGCCAAGGGACTTTGGTGCATGCATTTAAGCATAAATAATGGACACAAAACACTGGGGGGTAGGGAAGGCGGGCGGAAGGGCAGGGGGAAAAAGAGATATATGTACCAATCTTTGTAAAACCTTATGTAATAAAAAAAATAAAAATTAAAAAAAAAACAAAAACATTGAGTCAGGAATATCATCAGACACAACCTTGCGTTTTCCTGACAATAACGCTGAAGTTAAGAAAGAAAACCAACACGCCACAGGTCAGTGGGCATCACTGCTGACGTCCAGGCCAGGCAGGTGACAAAGCGTGTCTTTTATAATTTAAGGAGTAATTTCAAAGCACTTTGCCGATTATCAGGTGCTTTTCTCACAGCATCTTGCTGGTTTCTGGCGGCAGCTATTACTATATTCATATTACTGATAGACTTGCAGTAGGATTTGGGTGACTAGGGAGCCAGTGTACATTTGGTGTGTTTTATTCATCCAAGTAAGCAAGTGCTTGGCTGCATTTTTGAATCAAGCCATCAGAGCGAACAAAGCTGTCTGATATTGGGGGACAGAGCAGAGGTCCCACCCTTGCTTCAAGTACAACTGAGGTCCAATCAATTCAGACTATAATCAGGGATGTGAGACACAGGGTAAAATAAAAACCTCCCAACAGAGCTGAGAATGCTAAGCAAGCATGTCTCACAACCCAGCGTTTGCCCAGGGCCCCGGGAACTCCCTGCCCTTGCCCCACAGGAAGAGCAGAAGCAAGAAGTCCTGTAAGCCAGGTCCCTAGGGAAAAGCACCTCAGCCTCTGCTCACAAACATTGATAGAAAGGATCCCAGCAAGGCGGCTCAAATAAAAATGAATCGAGGATTCAAAACCAATTACCGAAGCATAATCTCACTCACAGAGGCGCGCCAAGAATAATTACTCTCCGTAAGAAAAGTGTCTGTTGTAGACACATTGCAGAAGGCTGCATAATTAAATACAGCTGCCAATTCTCATTTATCTTTCTGGCAATTTGCATTTGAGGGTACACGGGGAGTGTCAAAGGCCCAGAGCTGCTGCGCATAGTAGGGCTGAGAGCAGAACCTCTAAAGTAGCAGAACTCTAATGAGGACACTGCAGCAGTGACCAGCAGGACTCAGAAAATTGGTTTGCACCCTGTGTTTACCTAAGGGGATCCCATAGATAGGCTTCATGCCATTCCTCCTCCCTTCTTGGAAGGTTCCCTCCTTTCCCCTTGCATAATGAAATCCTAGCCATCCTTCAAAATTTAATTCACAATGGAGCTCACTGTGTAAACTTCTCTGTGCCTCAATTTTTTCATCTGCAAAATAGGGATCATTGGAGTATTCCCCTGCTTGGATTGTTGTGTGAATTTTCAGAGCATGGCACAGAGTAATCGCTCAATAGACGTGACTATCCCTTTATCCTCTCACTTCTCTGGCCACCACTGGCTCATTTCTTCTCTGTCTATTCATTTCCTCAAGCCCACAGGTCACCCATGAGCATGTAGGGCTGATTCACCCACTGTGATTTCTGCTCTCACTGCTGTGCTGTCTTCAGGTCTCAGCCTTTTCCCAGAATCCTCGTCAAATGTCTTCCTGAAAACCTCCCACTGCACACTGAGGTGCCAGAAGCTGATGGCAGTTTTAGATGTTACCTCTTTTTTGAAGTAACAATAGTTTTTAACAAGAACAAAAATATGGATGGAATCCAGCAATGATCAGTTTCATCAGGGGGCTGGCACAGAGCCTGGCACAGGGAAGTGCTTGTGGACGGATGAATGAATGACTCCCATTCATTGCCACTGACTAAGGTGGCTCACTGTTTCTCTCAAGGATTTAGATTGGTCAAGAAGAACAGTCCCAGCACAGGGACAGTGATGGGAAAAAATTGTGTGCTTTTGTTTATATGTTTCATCAGCAAGGTAGAAATAGGATAACGTTGTATCATTCTTTAATAACTGTTACCTGACACTTAGACTATGCATCATCATGGATATGGACATGGACTGCAGTGCTGGCAGGGCAAAGGGTGTGGGTGGAAGTGGAAGAGAACGTAGAGGGGATAAATGGTGGTAGAAAAATAAAATAAAATAAAATAAATAAAAACAAAAGATTATGCATCAACTTTGTAATATAATATAGAAATCATCATAATAGTAATAATAATGACAACAATCAAGGATATTACTAGAGCTCTTACATGTCAGGCAATAGTCTAAGACCTTCCGATGTATCAACTCATTTGTTCCACACAACAGCCCCATATGCCCATTCTGCAGAGGAGGATATCGAGATCCAGTAACAGTAAATGATTCATAGCCAATAATGAGGGGGCCAACAAGAGAATCCAGACAGTCAGCACTACACAATATGGGCAGCGATCATACTTCCTGTTAATCCAACACTGTCCCAACATTTAATCCAGAAAATTTAAACATGGTGCATGGTGCATTCTGCTTTGGGCTTGAGAAGAGGTGGGGGGTGGCAGTGCCTAGAGTGTCCATCTGAGAGATGCCAATAGGAAGCAGAGACGGGGGTGGGGGGAGGAATATCCCTGGATGGTTGGGCAAAGCCTGGCCTGGTTGGCATGGCTGTGGACCAGCTAGACTCTGGAGGCCTCTATCTAAAGTGAAAACCTCAGTGAGCATCCCTTGCAAACTACATGAAGAGATGGTCAGTCCCACAAGAACATGGCTTTGCAATTGTGAGAGATTATTTTAGGAAAGTGCCCCTCTGGACCCCATTACAGAGAGTAATACATAACACATCACTCAGGAGTTAGAACTTTGCTCGTAATTTTGGAACTCTGCAATGTAGCATTTCTCAACGATGTAGTAATGTCATTGGTGTGCTATTAATTAATGGCCACAGTTGTACATGTTATTTATGAATGTTTGCCAAGAAGACAGCCGAGATATCCCCCTCAGTCAGAGAACAAACCCCTAGCGCATTCTGAAGTCAGAGCAAAGAAGAAAGAGGATGGAACCACCAGGGCTGAACCACAAGGCTCCTCAGCAATTAAAAAATAAAACAAAAAAAACCTGTTTATGAACATACAAAGCAGGGGTGGGACACCTGTTGCTAAGAGCCACCCAGAGCCAGATCCCTGCATGCTAATGAGTACAGGGAAGCTCAGGGTTGTAAAACAAGATGAATACCACCCCTCGTTAGGGCTGCATTGATGGCTGTGTAAAAGGAAGACAATGACCCAGTTAAAAAAGGTATTTAACAGTGATGGGTCCATTTTGGCAATTACAGGATTTACATGGACATCTTGGCACCACACTGAAATGAACCACAGCAAACACAGTTGTTTAGCTGATGACCAGGCAGCTCTTTCCAGTTCTAGCTCCTCATCATCTTTTAGGTCCCAGCTCAAATGTCACCTCCAAGGCAGGGCTGGGACAAGCACAAATATGCAAGCAGGGTTTTCAGGACTCAAAATTTAAGGAGGCCCTTGCAGGACCCTAAGACTAAGTGCCTCCTTAAGTATTGCACCCTCGGCACCTCACCTGCCTTACTTGCCTCACCCTAGTCCCAGCCCTACCCCTTGACCCCTCACTTCTCCTCTCCCATGACCACCTGGTGCCTACCACACTTCCCTGTGGCACTCACCATATTGAGTTATTACCAAGTTCATTGTTTCCCTTTCTACTACCTGTTGTCTTCATTATTCTGTCTACTTCATGGGCAGAGGAATGTGATGTATCTTCCTCATCCTCCATTCCCCCTCTCCCTTAGTCCCTATTGCCCTATTGCCTCACTGGGTATCTTGCACATAGTAGGTTTCCAGGAAATCAGGTGTTGAATGGGCATAAAACAAGAATGCAAAAGCTCTTATGGTAATGGTGTCCAGTGACTCTAGACAATCCAACAAACCCTCCTAAACCCTAACTCTTCCTACTCATATTAAAGTACACAGAACAAAAATAAAACAGTGTCATGGGCACATGTTCAAAATGGAGAAACTCCAAAAGAGATTTAGGGGGGAAAGTTGGGAAATGGTGATCCAGAAAATATGAGCTCCTCAAGTGTTTGGGGCCACCTTTCCCAAATCATTGAGAGATAAAGTAGAAGTGAACACCAACATATAACATGCACTTCAAGATTTGACTGATGTCCACATTAACCTTCTGAAGTAAATTGTGTTCCCATTCTCCAGATGAGATCATTAATGTGAGGATTAAAGAGGTTACATAATCTTTCCCTGATTTCACAGTGAGTAACTGAGACATCAGTGCTCAAACTCAGGTCTCTGTAAGCACCAAAATTATCCTTTCCCAGGGCCTAACAAAGCACCCAGATCGACTTAACTTCAAGGATTCAAGGTAGAAACATAATAATTACTGATGGCCCTGACTAAATGTTCCCAACTCTGGCTAGCTTGAATAATTCCTAGATCAATAAATCCAATAAGTCTATTCATAAAGAACAGTCAACATAATTAGACAATTTGTTTTTTCAGAAATACATGTATTTTTCCATATTTTACATATGCATCACGCCCATTTTCCACCATGCCAGTCATTAACTTCTGCTACCTAAACCCCTATCTCCCTCACCTCACTCTGTGCCTATTTCTTCTTGTTGCAGATCACTGCACCTCAAGTACCCGACTCTGAACATTAAGTCAGACTTCAGCTCATTTCTTCAAAGAGAACCAGAACAATTGTGTCCCTTTTCTTTACTAGAGCTTTTTCCTAACTCGCTGTTCACTGTTTTAGCTGTGTTTTCGCTGTATTTCCTTTTCAAATTTCAAGGATGATACATGTGAGGCACCGGCCACAAGCTGATGAATGTGGGAGTGAACAGAGAACTACTGTCTGATCCCCACACACGGCCCTCCCACACAGACCTTTGACCAAGGACAGAAGCACAGCCATCAGTCAGCCTCTGTGGGTGCACTGCCCCACAAAGAAGGCAAAAGATGAACCTGTTTTCCACCTTGAGTCCATTCCAAGGCAGAGCATGGCTGTCATTGTCAGGAGCATTGTGCTCGGCTTGTAGCTCCACTTGAGGGAAAGAAAGGCGCTATGTTCTCTCAAGGTCCCTCTGGGAGGAAGGTTTTCATGGGCTCACAGCTTTCTCCGGGGTGAAAGCACAACATTTGCCGGCCTTCATGTCTTAAGTGGCCCACTTCTTCTATTATTCCTCTAAAAAGCAAAGGGTTCAGTCACAAAGCCCTAAAGACTGGACTTCCAGGATCTTCCAGGGATGCCCGCCTCTCTAGCTAAAGGTGTGCTGGTTCAGTTTTGGTTCTAACTCTTGTCCTGGCCACGTCACTTCCTTCTCTGAGCCTCACTCTCCTCCTCTCTGCAATCTGGAGGGAAGGCTTGCTGATAAATGTTTCTCCTCGCATGGAATATCAGCAGCGGAGGAGAATGTACCACAGGAAGGGACCCCCGGGATTTAGGTCAAGAATTGCCATGCAGGGCATTGGAAAGCTCATGTCTACCTGCCTGCTCTGCTTCTGTCTGTGGATCCCTGCCTGCCTGCCTTCTTCCCTCTCTCCCTTTCTCCCTTCTTCCCTTGCAAGACATGGCTCCTATCACGTGCCAAGCACAGTGCTTGCTGGTGGGAAAGCATGTTCTATGAGACAAATATGACCCCTGCTCTCAGCGAGGCTACATTTAGTTGGGAAGACGAAAGAGTAATGAAAGAAAGCAATAACTCCCATGTGAGATGTAAAATGAAATGACCGTGAGTTGTCAGGTGAAAAACAGCCACAGTACAGCAGTTAGTACTGTTACAGTCTGACACACGGACCACCCTGGAAACCTGTCTTAGATGGGATGGCCAGGTAATACCTTTCTGGAGAATAGATGCCTAGATTGAAGAAATAAAAGGGAAAAGAGAACTAAACTTGTGAAAAAATGTGATTGGGGGCAGGTGGAAAAGGGAAGTAGGAAGGAGAATATTCCAGATAGAGATGAAATCCCCAGACAAGGAAAAGCTTGGTTTGTTCTAAAGAGCCTGAAAGAACACAATTTTGCTTTTGGAGATTAGAGGTGCATGGATTGTCACCCCACTATTCATTCTTATGGGTCCATATAAACTTGGTGCGTTCACCTTATCACTAATGCTTTAATAGTGGACATCTAGGAGCAGAATGACAGAGGCAGCGAAATCTCTAATGCAGAGATGTGGGAGCACCCTGGTCCAGCACTCATGGGCTGACGCCACCATCACTGTAGATGGAAGAGGCATGAAAGGAAGAGAGGATCACCCAGTGAGATCCTTATGGACAAAGTTTCTGAAGCCCAAGACAAGGCACCGCTCCATGGAGGCACTGGCAACTGGAGTGAGCTGAACCCCGAAAGGACTGATTGTGGCTTTGGTATCAATGAGGTTTCCTGAGATTCTTGAGATGCCCAAGGCTGAACAGGTCCCTCTATCTTCATCTAGTGATCCCAGGGAGGCCATGAGCTGGAGCTGCAGCATCTGCAGCAACACTAAACTTTCTCTCTCTCTCTCTCTCTCTCTCTCTCTCTCTCTCTCTCTCTCACACACACACACACACACACACACTCCTATGAATTCCTAGCAAAAGAAAATATTTTAAAGTGTTTTTTTTTCAGTCTTAAGGTCTTCATAAATATGTAACAATTGATGACATCTCTGGGCAAGAGAGAAAAGTCAGAGAGCCATGCACCATTCCCCCACCCATGTAGCATCCCGCTCAGATCCTACTATACCCAGGACCTCTCTAAACATCTTGCCATCAGGATGTTTAAAAACACCTATTCCTGCCCTAACCAGTTTGGCTCAGTGGATAAAGCGTCGGCCTGCGAACTCAAGGGTCCTAGGTTCAATTCCAGTCAAGGGCATGTATCTTAGTTGCAGGCACATCCCCAGTGGGGAGTGTGCAGGAGGCAGCTGATCAATGTTTCTCTCTCATTGGTGTTTCTAACTCTCTATCCCTCTCTCTTCCTCTCTGTGAAAAATCAATAAAATCTTTTAAAAAGTACCTATTCCTGCTGCACAGTGCCATTCAATATATGCTAATGTTGGATAACTGCCCCCAAGTTCATATTGCCCCACTCATCCCGAATCTCTTGGAAATGTCCCTTTTGTCAACCCCGATAAACAAGCTGGCAACTGCCTCAAAACAGCCAGTGAACTTTGACAACTGCGGCATTCTCTGTGTGCCATTCTCAGTTATCGGCTGGCTGGCTTCCAACATTGCTGTCCTTCCAAAATGCTCCTTCATCCCACCCTATACCAGCTCACTGTGACGGAGCACACACTACAGAGCAGAAAACACTGCCACTGCAAAGCTGGTCAAAGGGGCACAAGGGGCACCAAGAACCAAGTGTCTGTAGGGGGCTCCCCGGCACTTGGTGTTCCCGCAGGACCTGAGGCTGCTGGACCCAGCCAGACTTCCCACAGACTCCCAATATCAAGGTGAAGGAAACTCAGGTAGGTCCTGCTCCTCTGTCTACCCAAAAGCCATTTATTGAGCACATACAATGCCCAACACACGCAGCGAAATGTGTGTGATCTCAAAAAGCCACCCATGGCAAGACCAAGGAGCAGATGAGGGGTAGAAAAGCAGATTCTCAGGGATTCCAAAGAGAAAAGAGAAGGGGTGCTGGGCTAGGATGCTCCAGGAAGACTCTGGAAGAAAGTAGAACACAGGTCCTAAAAGTAAGAAGGAGGAGAGGAGGGAAGTCCATAATGGAAGGGACATAAATAAAGACGAGCTGTTGGGAAGTGAGGCAGAGCCTGCCTAGAGCAGCCCTGTGGAAGCATTTTCTCTGCTGGGAACTTCCCAGTTTCCATCCGCAAAGTTTCCAGCTCTGGAGTGATGGGTGGAGGCCACCCAAGACACCACACAGACCTTCCAGTTTCGTAGTTACTTGGTTATGAATAAATAAGTCATCAGTCTTCCCATTCAGGTTAAGAAGCAAAACTCACCTGTGTACACTTCATCAGATTACTCATTTTATTAAAATCTCCGTTTCCTAGGGGAGGAGGGGGAAGGTCAAGGGGGGAAAAATGGAGACTTATTTAACACTCTTTATAATACTTTAAGCAATAAAACAAAATTTAAAAAAAAAATCTCCATTTCCCCATCTGCAAAAAGGAAAGTATAATAGTACCTACTTTGTATGATTTGTGGGGGGATTTGATAATTGATCGCAAAAACAAGCAGATGTTCTCACAAATGAATGCCACGGCTTATTCAACAATTTTTGTCGCACATTTCCCATCTACGAGATGGATTTGCTGTTGCGTAAAAACCAATTAAAAAGGTGAGAGTGCTCCATTCTTAACAAATAAAACTAAGAAGGAATGTGGTTTTTCTAAATAAAGATGAACATGTTTGATTAGTTACAAAATGTAAAACTCCTTTGTGAAAATGAACTATGATAATAGGATAAAACAGAATGAGGGGGATATTGGCATCAGGTTCAACGATGCTTTCAGCTTGTATATTCTATTTTAAAAACATGTACACTACTAACTGGTTTGGCTCAGTGGAAAGAGTGTCGACCTTCGGACTCAAGGGTCCCAGGTTCAATTCTGGTCAAGGGTATGTACCTTGGTTTCGGGCACATCCTCAGTAGGGAGTATGCAGGAGGCAGCTGATCAATGTTTCTAACTCTCTATCCCTTTCCCTTCCTCTCTGTAGAAAATCAATAAAATATATATTTTTTAAAAAGTACATAATGATAAGGAAAGCAGATCACCAATAGATAAACATACAAAATGCATTAAAATAAAACTCACGAGATATTGCAAGTGGCCAATCAAACAGGGCAAGGAAATGTCCCATTCACAAAAATACAAAATGAGTGATAAAAAAATTAAAGTTCAATACTAATAAGTCTTTCAAAATTTCATTAAAGAATGGCATGCCCCCTGCATAAAGCCCTTTGATTGCCTCCCATTGTGCCCAAAGTAAAACACAAAACTATTTAAAACAGCTGACAAACTGGCCTCAGATTCCTCAGCTACAAAATGCAGATGAAGGCAGTATTCCCTAACTGGTTTAGTATCAGGCTGGGTTAAGCAGAAGTAGAACACCTTAATCAGTAGCTGGCACACAGTCTGATCAGCTATTATCACTGATGTGACTGCTATTGTTTTCATGTTATCCATTCAGATGGGCCTGGATATTCTCAGTTAGCTGGAGACATGCATGTTCTTCATGGAGTCTGGGGACACATTGTTTCCAAGGGCCTTGTTGCCCAAGTCTTAGCCAATCTAATCTAATAAAAGAGTAATATGCAAATTAACCACCACTGCAAGACACCTAAGTCACGCCCACCAGCCAAGCCATGCCCACCAACCA
The DNA here is from genome assembly GCA_004026665.1 of Murina feae. NCBI lineage: Eukaryota > Metazoa > Chordata > Mammalia > Chiroptera > Vespertilionidae > Murina > Murina feae. Next base: position 9,417 of record PVJC01050305.1, read on the forward strand.
ATCAGAGCGGCTGTATGCAAATTAACCCAGCCAAGACGGTGGCCGGCAGCCACAGACCTAGAACAAACAGGAGGCTTCCATTGCACCAGCAATGGAGTTGAAACTGCTTGCCTAGACTGGCTGTACCCCCCACTCACAGCAACAATGTTTCAATTATAGAAGCCACAGAGCTGAAGCAAACAGGAGTCTTCGTTGCCTGCCTAGACCTCTGCTCAAGGCAATAAAGTTTTAATTATAGAAGGTAAATAAACCCCAGAAACCTGACTCTAGCCAGCCTCACTGGGATGTTGGGTCAATGGGAGCTGTGGGCAGCCTGAAAACAGCCCTCAGCCCCTCACCCAGACTGGCCACACCCCCATGGGGTGAGGGTCTCCACTGGGGGGCTTGGCCAGCCTGAAAATAGCCCCTCACCCAGGCTGGCCAGGCACGCCAGCAGGTGAACATCCCCTGAGGGGTCCCAGACTGTGAGAGGGCACAGGCTGGGCTGAGGTACTCCCCTGAGTGCACAAATTTTTCTGCACCGGGCCCCTAGTAATTTAATAAAATTATAGGCATACTAATGATACTAAAGCATGTAAATAGATATCTGTAATATGTATAAACCACACACACACACCTAATCCAATAAAAGAGTAATATGCAAATTGACCTTCACTCCATTACACCTAAGCCACATGCACCAGCCGAGCCACACCCACCAGCCAACCAGAGCAGCTATATGCAAATTAACCCAGCCAAGATGGCAGCTGGCAGCCATGGAGCTAGAATAAACAGGAGGCTGACATTGGAGGAAACTGCCTGCCTAGGCCAGCTATGGCCTCCACTCAAGGCAACAAAGTTTCAATTATAGAAGATAAATAAACCCCAGAAACCTGCTTCCAGCCAGCCTCGCTGGGACCTTGGGTCAATGGGAGCTGTGGCCAGCCTGCAAACAGCCCTCAGCCCCTCACCCAGGCTGGCCAGGCACCCCAGTAGGAACCTGAACCCTGAAGGGACTGTGGGCAGCCTGAAAATGGCTCTCAGCCCCTCATCCAGCCTGGCCACACCCCCATGGGGTGAGGGTTCCTACTGGGGCGCTTGGCCAGCCTGCAAACAGTCATCAGCCCCTCACCCAAGCTGGCCAGGCATGCCAGGAGGTGGACATCCCCCGAAGGGTCCCAGACTGCGAGAGGGCACAGGCCAGGCTGAGGAACCCCCCCAAGTGCACAAATTTTTGTGCACCAGGCCCCTAGTATACATATAATACAAACTGTATCAACTTTCCAAATATTTTAAAATTAGAAGTTTCCAACCCAGCAAGGAGTTTCAGAAACGCACCTTTCTCATAACCAACTTGACAATATATAGTGAAAGTCTTCAAATTTCTCCTCTAAAGTCTGTCCTAAGGAAATAATCTAAAATGCAGACCAAATAAAATGTATATATCTAGATACTCAATACATTTTTAAATGGTGAAAAGTTGTAAAACAATCTAAATCTCAAAAAATAAAGGAACAAAGATAGTTAAGTAAATTACAGAGCAGCAATACAGGGCTATTATGTGAACTTTAAAATTATGTTTGGGAAACATTTTGAATAACATTGAAAAATGCTTATTCAAAGGCTATAAGAAAATAAACAAAATGAGTTATAGAAGAGGATTTCAATTATGTAAAATATATAGGTTAAAATGTATAGGTGCACATATGCTAAAACTTAAAAATAAAAGCTAAAGGAGTTCATCACCACCAAACCAGTATTATATGAAATGCTGAAAGGTATTCTTTAAGAAGAGGAAGAAGAAAAAGTAAAGATAAAAATTATGAACAAATACATATCTATCAAGTGAATCTAAAAATCAAGTGAATAAAAAATCTGATGAACAGAATAAACTGGTGAATAGTATAGAATCAGGGTCATAGAAAGGGAGGGGACTGACAATTCTCAGGGGGAAAGGGGTGTTGGGCAGTGTGGGAAGAGACTGGACAAAAAATCATACACCTATGAATGAGGATGGGGGGGCAGTAAGGGCAGAGGGTGGGGTGGGAACTGGGAGGAGGGAAGCTTTGGAGGGGGGGAAAGAGGAACAACTGTAATAATCTGAACAATAAAGATTTAAATAATAATAATAATAATTTAAAACTAATTAAAGATAGTGGCTATTATTTCTATAGTACTTTTCATTTTCAAGCTTTGGAAAATTATTTTTATTAGTAAAATTACTCCATAAAAATTTAAATATTCAAAAAAGATTTTTGTTTGCAGGCATATGGATGGAGCTGGAGAACATAATGCTAAGTGAAATAAGCCAGTCAATGAAAGAAAAATACCACATGTACTCACTCATCTATGGATAATAATAACCATTATAAACTGGTGAACAAAAATGGATACAGAGGCAGAGCAGCATCAAACAGACTGTCAAATTACAGCAACAAGGACAGGAACAT
>PVJC01050306.1:0-11852 GCA_004026665.1 Murina feae
CCCAGGCCTGCAGGGGAGGGCAGTTGGGGGGGACCCAGGCCTGCAGGGGATGACAGTTGGGGGGGACCCAGGCCTGCAGGGAGGACAGTTGGGAGGACCAGGCTGGCAGAGGAGGGCAGTTGTGGGGGGACCATCCTGGCAGGGGGAGGGCAGTTAGGGGCAATCAGGCCGGTACAGGAGCAGTTAGGCATTGATCAGTCTGGCGGGGGAGTGGTTAGGGGCAATAGGCAGACAAGAGGTTGGGAGCCAGCAGTCCTGGATTGTGAAAACAATGTCCAACTGCCCGTTGAGGCTCTATTCCACTAGCGGGATTGGGCCTCATCAGGCAGTCAGACATCCCTCAAGGGGTCTCAGATTGGAAAGGGTGCAAGTTGGGCTGTGGTACACCATCCCCAACCCCCACTCCCACTCAGTGCACGAATTTCGTGCATCGGGCCTCTAGTAATATATAAGTAGTTAGACATGATTCTCTCAAAATAGGAATTAATATCACCAGATAAATTGTTAAAACATTTGGTTGGTCATTCTACCCAAACAAATTTAGTTAGCTTAGCTTATATGTAATTGAGATTTGGTCATATGTAGTTCAGATTTTTTTCTAGAAACCTTGTTTGGATTTTGTCTTCTTAGTAGCCCATTAATTTCTTATTCCTATTTTAAAAAATGTTTTAAAGTTAAAAAGATAAGAAGGGCTGGTTTAGAGAAGAGAAAGCAGATAGTGAATCTTAGGAGAGGAAGGAATAGTACATAAATAAGGAACTGAGTTTGAAGTGTACAGGAACTGAGAGTCAAGTTCTGCTATATTTCCAAGATGAATGGATTGTGACATTGCTGATCCATTATTCTTGGCTGTCCTAACAATTTATGTAAATGACTTCATGTCATTTTGGATCCAGTGATCTTAGTTGATAAGTTTAACTACAGCCTCTCCTATCTGCCAGCATATTTGTGGTTACAAAGTGTGGAATGTAGGGCAAGCTTACTTATAGAGATATGTATGTGCGCCTTTGTGCTCTTTCCAACTTCCTTCAGTGATTAATGGTAAAATGTGTGGTAATCAAATCTATAATGTTCCAAACATATAACATTTATGGTTAGTTCTGTTAATTGCTCTGTCTCAGAAGGGCGAGGGAATAAATACCCCATGAGCATTGCTTAGATTGTCCATGTCACTGGTGTCCTGAGTATGCATATGAATGATTAAGGTGTTAGTCATTGCAGCTTTTTGTGAGTATTCTGCATAATGGTTAGTCATATATCAGCATGTACCAGATTAGCCTTTTATGAAACTACTTGAGGCCTGGGTAGGGTCCCTAGACTTGGCTGGCGATCAGGGCTGGTCGGGGACTTCCGGCTGCCAGCCAGGGCCTTCCTTTCCTGGCTTCCAGCTGCCGGCTGGGGCCTTCCTTCATTACGCTCAGCCCCCTGGTGGTCAGCACAGGTCTTAGCGAGCGATCAAACTCCTGGTCTCCCAGTCGAACTCCCATGGGGACAGTTTGCATATAAGGCTTTTATATATGTAGACTAGAGGTCTGGTGCATGGGATTTGTGCACTGGTGCAGGGCATGGCCTGCAGGGATCGCCCAGTTGTGGGAGCGCCGCTTATCCCAGTCAGCCAAGTGGCCATGGGTCTGCCCTCGGAGCAGCTGCTCCCGCTGTGGGATTGCTGCTTATCCCTGTCAGCTGAGTGGTGCTCCCACTGTGGGAGTGCACTACCAAGGGGCAGCTCCTGTGTTGAGCATCTGCCCCCTGGTGGTCAGTGCACATCATAGCAACTGATCAATTGGTTGTTCTGGTCATTCTGCTCTTCTGTCACTGGGCTTTTATTACATAGTATCATTAACATCTTTACCATTGATTCGGAGCCAAAAAGTGTTCAGAATTCTGTTATTTTAACAGTAGGGTATTAAATATACTTGCTAACTTATTAGGAAAATGATGTCTTAGAAGAATAAATGGGCCTATTTCTAAACAGTAACATTTCTGACAATTAGCAGACTCATTATTCTAAGAGATATTATCTTCAAAATGACAGACAGCGTTGGAGTTGGGATACACTTTAATATTCCTTTCAGTTCAATGATACATTGAAATGTTGGGTTGGAATTTTGTGATTATATTTTTTATTTTGAAAAAGGCTTTTCCTTGTAGTAGTACTTTATATTGTTCTCTCCATTGGTTCCAAAACTTTATTATTTTTCTCCTCTTGTTAATGCTGCCCCACATCCTGCCCTTTTTTCCTGATTTTCTTCTGTTGCAGGCAGTCTGGGTTTCCCGGGATACAGACTCTAAGGTGGAAATTAGTGTGCAGGAAGTATATTGGAAGGTTCTCTTAGGATCAACCCCGGTGGAAGGAAGGAAAGGAAGAACCCAGTGTGGGCAGAGAGGAAGTTAGGCTGCCCTTCAGTCTCAGTGGGGATCTGACCTCTTGGGGAGCTCTGAAGCGGGAATGGCTCTTCACCATTGTCTCTAGCTGAGGAGAGGGTCCAAGTCTTTACATTCCCCATGTCAACTTGTTATCGGAGAAATTGGGGTGTCCTCTTCTAAGTCTGGGGGTGGGGTTCTTATGATATCTCGAGAAAAATAATTTTCCGAGACCAGCATGGGAAGATGAGTGATTTTTATTTGCATGGAATTACATCCCTGGGTTTCCACAGTCCCATCCAGCCATAGAAGTGCAGCTGGGGTTTCAGTAAAGCTAAAAACAAAGCCAGTGTCCAGCGTTTCTTTTCCATGTTGCAGCCGAGTCCAGTTCAGCATCAGGCCAGTTACAGTCCATTAGTCCATTGTGTGTGAGGGTCCCTAAGGCCATGGGCTATGTGGGTGAATGCAGGGAAACACGCCCCACGCAGCCAGAGTCCCAAGGGTCCCAAAAGCACAAGAGCACGAGAGAGCGAGTTTCTTTGTTCAGGGAATTAAGTATCCTAAATTTGCCCTCTTGCAGTGGCATGCCAATTCTGGCCAATGACCTGTTCCCACGACCTGCTGTTGTGACTAACAGCAAGCACCTTCCCAGCATCACCCTAACTTTACTGGGCATGTGTCTATTCTCCCTGTCCAGTCCCTTCCCTCAGCAATTTGTGGGAAATAGACTGTGGCTTTGTGGGAAGTGTAAAGCTTTAGTTCCTGGTGAAGCTGCTCAAATGACATGCCTGTAATACCTGGTCTTTCCTTTGCTCCTTTCTTGTTATTAATAACTAGGTTAACTACAACAGTATCAAACCTGTTTTTGGATGTGGGCCTCCTTGGGAAGGGTGCATAAGCTTTTGTGAGCAGACATTTGTCAAAAGACAAATGTCTTTGTCTTTTGCCAAAGACATTCTCAAGAAAGCTGATGGCTGTCTGCTGGTAGCACTGTAGCAACTGGTGAATAAATCTTTCAGTCCTGAAAATGGGATCTTTATGGTACAACACTGTTTCCACTTCACCTTTTTGCAAGCGTGCTGGAAATGGTTCAGAATGGCCTGGGCATGGGTCAGAATTTCCCAGAATGGGGCATTGGAGGACATACTGGTCAGAAGCTTGAAAGATGGTAGAGAAAAGTTGGTGTGGAGTAGGTTCTGACAGATAACTGAGTTCTGGCATTGATTATTTTTCTAAGAAGATTTTAAATTTCTATAGTGACACTGTTTCCTTTTTAAGTTACAGAAACCTGATAAAAACTCTGGGTAGTCATTGCAGAGCAGTGTGCATATCTGTAATTATATAAATCCTGTTTGGTTTTTGTAAAACCTACCTATATATTCAGTTTTTTATTCTTTCTTTATATATATATATATATATACTAGTGGCCCGGTGAACAAATTCGTGCACATTGAAAGAAAATTAATTAGAAGAAATACTTTAATATCACTATTTGCCCTTTCTCTATAATAGAAGTGTCAACCAAATTCAATATTGACAATGACAGATGGAAACACACCCGTGCGATTAGCGTCAGTGAGAGCTTTATATGTATCGTGCATGTGCGATTCAACTTAGCCTTTTATAGATATAGAATAAACTTGCTTAATTAGACCTGCTTTCTGATTTAGCTAAACTTTTTCCAGCCCAGTGAAGCATCCCAACTTCTCTTTTAGGTAATTGTCCACAACAGAGCAGTAAATATAAACATGAAGCAGATTATTATTGGGTAAAACATTTAACCGTAGAAGCGTTTGACTATATTCTGTGCAGTGAGAAAACCTGAAGCCATTTTCAAGGTCCACCATTTCTTACTTCTTTTCAGTTGGGTCAAGTTTCTAAACTTTCTAAATCTCTGTTTTTCTGTGAATGAAAAGAAAATAGGATTTTACCAAGTCTCCTGTCTACCTACTCCAGGACTTCTGTGAGGATCAAATGAGATGAGGCAGGAGAAAACGCTTCACAGACATTTGGTTAAAGTGTAAAATGTTTCCACCTGTGTTCCTGTAACTCCAAGGAGGCTAGTTACTAGGGAGAGGAAGTCAGGCGTTGCTACATGAGTTCATTACCCAGCACCCACAGTGACCATTTCCTACCTGGGCTGGGCTATGGGTTGTGGGCTGCATTTTGTGTCATGGGGTCTTGGCAAGTCTTGGCTGGGTTTGGTAGGCTATTGCTCCAGGGTGGTGGTGAGGCCTGTATTCCAATTGGGGGAAGCTGAATGTTGCTTTCTGGGCGCCAGGTCTGTGGTGCTGTTTCTCTGTGCATCATAATAGCTCCTGCATTGAGCGTCTGCCCCCTGGTGGTCAGTGCGCATCATAGCAACCGGTTGGAAGGTGGAAAGGACACTTAACATATTACCTTTTATATAGCTAGATTTTATTGTTGATAGTATTATAGATGTCTTCCATTCTCCCCCCTTTACTCCCCTTCTCCCAGTTCCTTCTCCCCTCCCCCCGTCTTTACCACCCTATTGCCCACATCCATAGGCTATGCATATAAATATATAAGTTCTTTAGTTTATCTCTTCTTGTCCAATTTTCTATTCTTTATAGGCTTTTTTCCTTCCTCCATCTCTTTAATAATTGTGCTTTTATTTTTTCATCTTCATATTAAAAAATAGTTGAGTACTAAATTTTGTTTGGTATAGCTGTTAATGCTCAATCACAGTAAATCATTTCCTCACATATTTTGTAATTTTAAATTATAAACTCATCTTCAAGGGGATTGCTTTTTTGTTTTTGTTTTTGTTTGGTTTGGTTTACTTTTCTAGCTTGTAGAAATCCCATGAGCCTTGTTTATGGAGTGTTATTTTTAATGGTTTTATGTTTTGTTTATTCCAAATAGTCCAAGGATATCACTAGCCCAGGACCCAATTTATTTAATTTCTTAGCTTGGAGATTCTCATACAAATAAGATTCAAACCTCAAAACTGTTGTGTTACAGGCGTAAGCTTATAATTTCTGGCTGTAGCATTTCCCCTGCCCTCTCATCCAGACTCTTAGGGACAAGATCCCTTGAAGTCTTTCTAAGACAAGGGTTGGTTTGTTCTGCTCCACTCACCATTTTTAACTGGGATTGCATCCCTTTGAAGACGGCTCTGGTTTTATGGAAGGACCTCAGTACCAACTTTGTATTTGCCCCAAGACCTCTTCTGTCCCTGCTTAGCATCAGGCTGCTACCTACAGTTGTTTGGGTTTTTCTTCAAAAATCTAGCTCTCTTGAGAGAGCACTTTATTCTGATTTCTTCTTGAGAGGGGCATTTCCTTACCAATTTCAAGTAGCAGTAAGTGCTAAAGAGACCCCAGTGACCATTCCTGGCAGCCACAGTTGACAGTATTTGCTTTTGTGCTTACCACTTTGTCCATGTTCTGTAATTTTCTTTACAGCAAGTACACTACGTATTTAATTTTTAAAATTTGTTACACTCCTTTTCTTCTTTTCTGTTTATAGTGGAAAGTCTTCTTCACTAGCCTAGTTGCCCCAATTGCTATATCTGAAATTCTTACAACTTACTGATTAACCTCTAGTACTCAGATTCCACCTCTTTAAAATGGGAGTAATAATAGTGTTTATCTGTAGCACCTAGAAAGTTCTCAATCAGTGTTAACCATCATTATTTACATCATTTAAAGCTTTAATCTGCCACCTTAGGGGAGAGTTAGAAATGCCATAGTGGCTGTGTTTACTTACTTAACAAGAAGAGGAAGTCTTAGTGAACTCCCTGGAGAAACTCTGTTCAGTATGGTACATTGCTGAAACTGAAGCATCCAGCTCCACCCTCTGTGTTGATAAGCCAAAGGTCATTTGGCACCAAGAGTGAAGTGAGAGAAATGCCCTCTCAGTATTGCCTGGAGGACTGCTTAGCGGAGTTTTGCCGGGACTGTGTGGGTAGGTAAGTTGGAGTTTGTGAAGTATTTTCTTTGCTAAGGAGGGCTCTCAAAGGCATAATTATTATGGAGGATATTTGTAGACCTTTTAGTCTCTGTAAGCTCTTTAATAATCTTTTAAATTCCCATTTGGAATTCCAAGTGGATTCTGAATTTGGGGAAAGTGGGTCCTGCCACCTCCTGGCTTCTTGCTTATGGAGATGGAGATTTAAAGGATTTTCTCCTCTAAGGTCAGGGTGTATAAAAAAAAAGTTCTCCTCCCCCACAAATAGCTAAGAAGGTGTCTGTTGACTGTTAACAGTTGGGAAAGTACAGACATACCATGCTTTTACAAAGTTATTTTTAAATTAATGTCATATGCAAAAGACTGTGATTATCCTATAAATATTAACTGCTTTGGATTGTTTACACAATGTTAGTTGTACTATGAAAATTTGCTTATTAACCGAGTTCAGCTTCTTAGGTTGTTATTGGCTTTGATTCCACAGACTTAACACTGCCAAATTTCTGTGTAAACATTTTCTTGGGCCTGAAATGTAGTGAATATGTGTATTTAAAGTTTTTTTTAAAAACCCTGTATATTAATGGAACTTGTAAACATTTAAATAGTCAATTAATGGAAGTTTTAAAAGAACAGCTCTTTAAAAAATCCAATTTTGTACTTTTGATGTTTTAATTATGAAATTTGACCTCAGTGACAAATATATGTAATTCTTAATATATTTTTGTAGTGCTTATCAATTTGGTAATTTAAGTCAGAAAGAGCCTTTTGGTTATTGTTCTGTTACTAGGAATTGGGTGCAAGGCTAAGTTTTAGTATTTAGAAACAAATACTATATCATAATATGCCAGATAGAGAACAAAAGTAAATACATGGTTACATCCATGTTTTGGTGCTGGGAAATGTAATACATTCTTGAGTTCAAGTGCCGTGGTTATGGCTGTGTTGATCCTTTTTGAAATACATTCTTGAAAATGTTGATTTTCCTTTAAAGTGTCTGTTTTTTGTTAAGACTTTCTACATCATAGAATTATCAATGTACATACATTTTCACAACCTATACTGGCACTGAATGCAGCTTTGGTAGCATCAATAGGTGAGGTGGCTTGAGAGTTTATGACTTGATTTAGTTTTACCCTGCGACAAAGTTTTGGCCAGCTTTACAAAAGGCCAAATTTTCAGGTAGATGTTAGTTGAGTATAAATTTCCTATGTGCCCTGGGAATGGTATATAAAATATTTTGTTCTTTGCCCACCCTATTCTCACTAAAGGAGGCTGTTGTACCTGGAGTGCTTTAAAAGTTTGTTTTTCAGCAGCTACCCTTGGAAAGAGTTCTTCAGTTTAAGTAAATTGCACATAAGAGGAAATGACTATGGAGAGGATAAGACATTTAGACTCATTTTTTATGTACATAATTCTGAAATAAATTATGTAGAGAAGTCTCCTTTTTAGTTTATTTTTCAATGAAATTGTGTCATTAATTCATCAAGGCAGGTATGAGATTTCCTTAGGGGAATTTCCTTGGAGTTTTAAGGTGAACATGAATCAGCTCATTATACTTTAGTCTTGTAAGTAATAATTATTTGAACTGTATAAAAATTTTATGCAGGTGATATGATAAAGTCACATGCTCTTGATTATTTACCTTATAGGATAGTTCCCAATTTAATTAAACAAGTATTTTTAAAAATTTATTTTAGAGTTAAGTTTGTGAATGTGTTTTTTTTTAAATAAAATTTTATGATTTTAGATAGGAAGGGAGAGGGAGAGAGAGATAGAAATATGAATGATGAGAGAGAATCAGTGATTGGCTGCCTCCTGCATGCCCACTACTGGGGTTCAAGCCCACAACTTGGGCATGTGTCCTGACTGGGAATTGGACAGTGACCTCCTGGTTCATAGGTCAATGCTCAACCACTGAAACACACTAGCAGGCTGTGTATTGTACTTTTAATTGTTTAATTTGACATCTAAGCACTTAAAAATGGACTTTTCAGCTATGTGAAGAAAATATACTTTTTATTTTAGTGAAAAGTTGTGGCATTTGTATACAGAATCTTGTGTATGGAAAATATTAACTAGATTTGGGAATTTGATTAGAGGAAACTTGTGATAGTTTTAATTCTGAATATATGTTTTAAAATTTAAGGTAGTCTGTGAAATATTTTCTCTCTGTACTTGCTGATGTAAAATCTGAGCAGAATTGCTATGTGTGTTTCTTAAACTTGCCGTAGATCTCACATGAACGTTTATCCAAGAAGACTTTGCTTTTAGGAACATTTCTATAGTTTCTTGAGTATTAAGAATGCATTATGGGAGATATTTATGTAATTCAGGGTCATATTATTTAGCTCTACTAATTATGAAATTCTAAGGATCATATTTAAAAATCTGACATTATTATTAGTAGTAGTGCCTTGCATTTGTTTTTCCTTCATTGTTCCTAAAAAAATACTTTGCTCTCATTTGCAAGTAATTTTTCTTTATTCCACCGTTTTATACAATTTACCAGCCAAATGACACAGTTAGTATCCATTAAGTAGAGCCCATGCATATCAATCTTGGACACAAAGCCTGGGATTGTAGTTGGAAAAAGCCCTCCTGCTGCTCTTCCCTCTCCTTCCAAAGACTTTAATATAGTCTCTCAGTTTATTCAAAGCCCGGGTGTGTGAACGCCAGTTGGTCTCCTTTCTGCCCATTCGTAACTGATGTTACACTGTCCTGGATAAAAACTGTCAGTGGCTTTCCCATTTCTCATCACATAAAATCAAAGTTTGATACGTAACTTATCATTTGTAGCCACGTAGCTCATTTTATGGCTTAAGCTTCTTGATCTTTATGCTTTACACCCCCCACTCCCCATCTTTCTCTTTGCCCACTCCACAATTGGAGTTTCTGCCTCATGTCCACAATTTACATCATCCTTCAGGTCTGCCAGTCGCCCCATTAAATTTCTTCTGGCCCCCTCTTCCAACATTAAAAGTAATGTATTATGTATGTATTTTCTCCAAGTACTTCTTGTTCTGTCTTGTGTTAGTGTTATTTTTACATGTGTCACAGTGTTTCACACCTCCTCTGTGACGTTGTCTGACTTTAAATGACCTGCTGAGTTAAGTCTCTATCTCTCTCTCTCTTTTTTTTTTCCTATTGGCCTTGCCATTCTGATATTTTTATTGTACTTTGTACTTTTGAGGGTTTGCAATCTTGAAGGGTGTGGTAACAAGTTATTTATTTATTTATTTATTTATTTTTATTTATTTATTTTGTTTTATTACTTTAAGTATTACAAAGAGGGTTAAATAAGTTTCCATTTTTTCCCCTTGACCTTCCTCCGTCCTCCCCTCCCCCCAGTGTCTTGTGTCCATTGATTATGCTTATATGCATGCATATAAGTCCTTCAGTTGATCAATTAACTCCCCTGCAACCCTCCCGACCCTTCCAGCTATAGTTTGACAGTTGATTTAATGCTGTTCTGCCTCTGTATCTGTTTATGTTCATCAATTTATAATGGTCTTTATTATCCATAAATAAGTGAGGTCATGTGGTATTTTTCTTTCATTGACTGGCTTATTTCACTTAGCATAATGCTCTCCAGTTCCATCCATGTTGTTGCAAATGGTAACAATTCCTTTTTTACAGCAGCATAGTATTCCATTGTGTAGATGTACCACAGCTTTCTAATCCATTCATCTGCTGATGGGCACTTAGGCTGTTTCCAAATCTTAGCTATGGTAAATTGTGCTGCTATGAACATAGGGATGCATATATCCTTTCTGATTGGTGTTTTTGGTTTCTTGGGATATATTCCTAGAAGTGGGATTGCAGGGTCAAATGGGAGTTCCATTTTTAATTTTTTGAGGAAACTCCATACTGTCCTCCATAGTGGCTGTACCAGTCTGCATTCCCACCAGCAGTGCAGGAGAGATCCTTTTTTTCTGCATCCTCTCCAGCACTTGTCGTTTGTTGATTTGTTGATGACAGCCATTCTGACAGGTGTGAGATGGTACCTCATTGTTGTTTTGATTTGCATCTCTCGGATGAGTAGTGACTTTGAGCATGTTTTCATATGTCTCTTGGCTTTCTGAATGTCCTCTTTTGAAAAGTGTCTATTTAGATCCTTTGCCCATTTTTTGATTGGATTGTTTATCTTCCTTTTGTTAAGTTGTATGAGTTCCTTATAAATGTTGGAGAGTAAATCTTTATCGGTGATAACATTGGCAAATATGTTTTCCCATGCAGTGGGTTTTCTTGTTGTTTTGTTGATGGTTTCTTTTGATGTGAAAAAGCTTTTTATTTTGATGTAGTCCCATTTGTTTATCTTCTCCTTAGTTTCCAATGCCCTAGGAGCTGTATCGGTGAAAAAATTTCTTTGGCATATGTCTGAGATTTTGTTGCCTTTAAATTCTTCCAGTATTTTTATGGTTTCCCGTCTTACATTTAAGTCCTTTATCCATTTTGAGTTTATTTTTGTGTATGGTGTAAGTTGATGGTCTAGTTTCATTTTTTTGCATATATCTGTCCAATTTTCCCAGCATCATTTATTGAAGAGACTATCTTGACTCCATTGTATGTTCTTGCCTCCTTTGTCAAATATTAATTGAGCATATTGGTTTGGGTCAATTTCTGGGTTCTCTATTCTATTCCTTTGATCCATATGTCTGTTCTTGTGCCAGTACCAGGCAGTTTTGAGCACTGTGGCTTTGTAATATAGCTTGATATCTGGTATGGAGATCCCACCTACTTTGTTCTTTCTCAGGATCGCTGCAGCTATTCGGGGTCTTTTTTTATTCCAGATGAATTTTTGGAGAGTTCGTTCTAGATCTGTAAAATATGCCGTTGGTATTTTAATGGGAAGTGCATTGAATTTATAGATTGCTTTGGGTAGTATGGACATTTTAATGATGTTGATTCTACCAATTCATGAACATGGTATGTTCTTCCATCTGTTTATGTCTTCCTCTATCTCTTTTTTCAATGTCCTGTAGTTTTCTGAGTAGAGGTCTCCTACCTCTTTAGTTAAGTTTATTCCTAGATATCTTAATTTTTGTGGTATGATGGTAAATGGGATTGCTTCTGTTGTCTCTCTTTCTATAAGTTCACTATTGGTGTATAGAAATGCCATAGATTTCTTAGCATTAATTTTGTATCCTGCTACATTGCTGAATTCATTTATTAAGTCTAATAGTTTTTTAACGGAGTCTTTAGGGTTTTTTATGTACAATATCATGTCATCTGCAAATAAGGACAGTTTTACTTCTTCTTTTTCAATTTGGATGCCTTTTATTTCTTCTTCCTGTCTAATCGCAATGGCTAATACTTCCAGTACTATGTCGAACAGGAGTGGTGAGAGTGGGCATCCCTGTCTTGTTCCTGTTCTAAGGGGAAATGGTTTTAGTTTTTGCCCATTGAGTATGATGTTGGCTGTGGGTTTGTCGTATATGGCTTTTATTATGTTGAGGTATGATCCTTCTATTCCCACCTTGCTGAGAGTTTTTATCAAAAATGGGTGTTGGATTTTGTCAAATGCTTTTTCTGCATCAATTGATATGACTATGTGG
>PVJC01050307.1:0-11850 GCA_004026665.1 Murina feae
GAGGTGGCGGGGGGTCAGTGGCCTGCTTGGTGGGCTTCTCAGGCCCCTTGAAGGGCACTGGGGCGTGGGAAAGCAAGGCAGCAGGGTACCGGTGAGTGGGAAAGAGGCGTCGGGGGGTCGGCCTGCTTGGCGGCTGCCCAGGCCCTTTGGGGGGCATTGGGGAGGGGGAAAGCAAGCTCTTGGGGGCTGGGGGCCTGCTTGGCAGCTCCCCAGGTCCCTTCCGGGGATCAGGGAGCAGGAAAAGACTGGCCTGACCACTAGGTGGGGTTTTCCCTGCTTTCTGGTGGCTGGAGGAAGATGGGCAGTAGGCAAGCTTGGGAGGCAGGCAGCACCCAGCCCTAGCCACAGCTCAAAAAAGAGAACAACATGCAGGGGAGGGCAAGAGTCTGAGAGATCAACATAGAAGGAGTGCCTGCTCCAAGCCTCAACAGTGTGCCTGGGGGCAGGCCCCCAGCAGGCAGACACACACAGGAGGACTGCTCCGAGCCTCAGATGTGGCTGGGGGCAGGTCCCCAGTGGTGACACACACACACACACACACACACACACACACACACACAAAAGGTGCCTGGCAGACTGGGGCCATCATAGGACATCCACTGAGGGGTCCCAGACTGTGAGAGGGGGCAGGCTGGGCTGAGGGACCCTCACCCTCTCCCCATGCACAAATTCCGTGCACCGGGCCCCTAGTGGTTCTATAATTATGAATAACTTAGAAAAGAAATGCCAGTTCATATGAGAGTTAGTCTTTAAAACATGCAATATGTGTAACATTATTTAAAAGGGTGGACGGAGGTGGGTTAGAAGGGGTCAATGAGGGGAAAAAGGGACATATGTAATATTTTCAACAATAAAGACAAATAAAAACAGGCATTGACTAAAAACGATTCATTTATGTAGACTCCTTTAAATGTTAAAAATGAACTGTATGTTAATAACCAATGACTTTATAATAAGAAAATGCAAGTTCTTTTCAGAAAGAAAAGTGGTCTTTGAAAAAATTATAAACCTTAAAAGTTCAACAAATAGAAATAATTTTCAGACATGTCTTTACCACTGAAATATTAGACTTTATTTGATCTTTTCAACATGGACTTACAAAAATATTAACAACACCAAAAATACCAATTCTAAGCCACTTTAAATAAAGTTTACTTTTAGCAACAATAAATTTCCATTGAAAAATAAAATGTTAAAAGGCACATTTATTGAATTGGCTGTACATGCAAACAGGCATCTACACAACAAACTTGGCAACGTGTGCGGAAGGGAGGCAAGAGTAGAAGCAGTAGCTCAAGGCATCTCTATGTAAATTAGCTTTTACTAGAATGCTTATCAGAAAAGAGAAGACTCTTCTTACTTAAGCAAGGCACTAACACATACAAGATTACATTTTCTTGAACGAATGAACCTCTACTATCAACTAGGATAACTTGATATTATCACACACAATTTAGAATGAACAAAATTTAAATCCATCAGTAAATTCCACAGGATTATATATATTTTTGTAAGCTGACTTATTTTCCTATGGTAAATAATTAAAAATAAGCAAGTTCTACTACATGGAAGATTATTGTGCCATGAAATTATGGTTATAATTCATCTAGACATCTTATATTACATCCTATTAACTCCTTGTGCACATAAGAGAAAACACAGTTCCCTGACATTATTTTGGTAATCCATATATAAGCCTTATGAAATATTGTTCAAATACTTGAACATTTTGATAGACTGGACTATCTAGGAAGAGAGGTCAAGGCTTGACACACCTACTACACTTCCCATTCTGTTGCCTGGTACCCTTTCTTAAAAACTCTGCTTTTGAGGTAAATACTTCTCAACACAGTGATTCAGAGATACAATGAATTAGAGCTGGCATATGAGTTTCACATAGATTCTTACAATAGATCAGTATTTACGGACACATGTTAGTACATATTGAAAAGCAAGACATTTTAAAAAGATTTACTATAGTTTGCAGATAAGATACTCTATTTGTTTTGTACTAGCAATATATGAAACAGAAGATTTGACTATATGGTTACAGAAAATAACTAAGCAGATTAAAAACAGAACAGCAATAAGAACAATAAAACTATTTTCTAGTCACCTTTGGTATGAATAAGTCACAATTTTAATAGTAATTATTTAAGTGTAAATAAATAACTCTTGCCTCTATTTTCAAAGTGGATTTCAAACAGCAAGTAGTAATAATCAATATAATAAAGCCCTTTTACACTTGATCTTAGCCAAAAGGCCAAGAAGTGACTAAAGCCCTTTTTTTTTTAAATCCTCACTCAAGGGTATGCATTTCTTAATTGATTCTGAGAGAAATCAATATGAGAGAAACATTGATCAGTCGCCTTCCATACACTCCCAGAAGGGGTTTTGAACCAGAAACCTAGTGGTATGTGCCTCAGTGGGAACAGAACCTGCATTTTCTTTTGGTATTCGGGACGATGCTCCAACCAACTGAGCCAGCAGCCAGGGGTTTTTTTTTAAGCCCTTTATAAGGATAAAAATGAGCTAAGTGATATAGATGAAAGGTGGGAGAGAAGGAAAGGTCTGGAAATTGGACTAAAATAAAAATTAAGCTAGACAACAGGCTAAGATATAACTCCAATTTATCAGAAAATCAATTAGTGACTTTCTGACCAATCAAGGCTAAAAGTGAACCTGAATGGGTTACATAGCTTGCATGGTTTTATAAAGGGAGACAAGAGTTCATAAGAATAAAGCAACTTTTACTTTTCTCAACCCTGAGACATTGTCACTACACTGAACCATAGAAAACAGACACTAAAGCATAGTTGTTAAGCATAATTTATATATATATACATGTATATATATATATATATATATGACTTTTATAATATAGTGTATCTGATAAACACTGAAGGCAGAATATTAAGCTACACAGGTATGAAGAGAATTAAGACTAGGCCAGATTTTTGTCACCTACATTGATACAGCTTTATAAATTAAGGGATGTCAGAGTTAAGGTTTACTATTCAAGTCACAATTTTGATAGCTAGCAAGCAACTGAATTAGTCAACCAACGGAAAGAACAGCAATATATCCTATAAAGTAGTTTTGTAAGCAACACTAAAATCTCCCATCATTAATATCAGCCATCAGAAAAGAAATCATGCCAGGGTATAAATTTAAAAGAATTTCAGCTCTTACTAGTACTTTAAACATTAATTCAAAATGAAATTAGATATTGAATTTGTACTAGTAATTTTTAAAATTTTTGTTTCTTACACACAAAAAAATCTCCTTGTAAATTACTTTGCCATCCTTAGGTAAAATAACTATTTTGAGCATATTTATTAGAATAAATTAAAGCTAGTGATTTTATTAAAATAAGAAAAAATATGCAATATACTCACAATTACCTCACTTCAGTTGGTTCAAAATGTAAAACAAAAAATATCTAATTATATCCATTGCTCTGAATACATCAAAATCAGAAGAAAAAAACAAACACATAAGAATGTCATGAAAAGGTATGCCTCTGTAAAATGAAGCACCCTTCTGAGATTCATTTATTTTTCTGTAAACAAAACAAAACGAACTTTGTAGACAGAACATTTTACCACATAGTTTACTAAACTAAGCTGCCATCACGTGGGAATTAAACTTGGACCATTCAGAGCTCACCATCATTCCCACCCCTGCTGCACTCACTGGCAGGTGGAATAAACCTCTCTCTCTCAGGCCCTCTGGGCCAGGGCGATGTTAATGGGCTTGGAGCCCAACATGCAACCATTCATCTCAGCCATTGCTCTAGCAGCCTCCTCTGGGGAGGAGAAACAGATCAAGCCAAACCCTCTGCTTCGTCCTTCTTCCTGCATTACCTTAACTCTGATAATTGATCCAAATGAAGAAAATGCTTTCCGTAGTTTTTCTTCATCAATGGTCTCATCGAGGTTCTTAACGTAGATTTTCAACCCCCTGAACCGCCAAAATCTTTCCTGTTTCCGCTGCTGAAACAATTGCTTTAACTCAGCTTGTCGATCTGCTTTCTTTTGGGCCCGGCCTACAAATACCTGCTGTCCGAATATCTCCCTCCCATTCACTATGTCAACAGCCCTTTTGGCAGCCTCGTGGGTATCAAAACTCACAAAGCCAAAGCCTTTGGATTTCCCACTGGAATCTGTCATCACCTTGACACTCACGATTTTGCCATAATGGCTGAAAAATTCCTTCAGCTTCTCATCATTCATCTCATCTCCAAAGTTCTTGATGTAAATATTGGTGAATTCGTTGGCTTTGTTTTGGAGCTCAGCTTCCCGATCTTTGCGGTTTTTAAATGGGCCAACGAAGAGCCTAGAGTCCTTAAGCAGCATCCCGTTCATCTCCTCGATGGCCCTGTCTGCAGCAGCCTGGTTCTGAAAGTGCACAAATCCATAGCCCCTGGAGCCCTGGTCGTCACACATCACCTTAGAGGACAGGATCTTCCCAAACACTGAGAAATGTTCATAAAGCGTTTTGTTATCAATGGATTTGTCTAGATTCTTGATGAACACGTTCCCGATTCCAGACTTCCTTAAGTAGGCGTCACGTTGAGACCACATGAGCCGCATGGATTTGCCTTGTATCACGTCGAAGTTCATGGTGTCCAGGGCTTTCTGGGCATCGGCCACGTGCAGGAAGTTCACATAGGCATAGCCCAGGGAGCAGCGGGTGGCCAGGTCCCTGCAGATGCGGATGGACAGCACAGTTCCCACGGTGCTGAATTTCATGAACAGCATGTTCTCGGTGACATCTGGGGGGAGGTCACCCACATAGAGGGAGGCCTGGCGGTACTTGGCGTCCACATCCATGTTGCTGGACCCTGACGGGGAGCGCTGGTCCCTAGGAGCTCTCACAGAGATTCCTGCAGGAGGGTGGCTAGGCCACAGCTGGGCAGGGCTCGCGCCTGCTGGCCCCTGGATCGCCACTTAGCGCTGGAGAGATGGGGTTCAGGCACAGCTTCCCTTTGGGGGCTAAGGCAGCAGGCTCATCAGAAGGCCCCCCCGGCAACCCACCAGGCCCCTCCGTGGAAAGCTGCGACGCAACTTTCAAATCTCACAGAAGGCTGGCCGAGAAACGTTCCTTCCCGGCCAGTGTGCGCAAAAGCTTCAGGTGGCAGGCTGGCCCTCGGCTCCTGCGTGCCGCACAGACGCGCTGGCGGCTGGTTTCCGAGTGCGAACAGGCCTCGCTCGGGCTGGTTTAGAGTTGCAGCCGCGGGGAGAGGAGCTCCACAAGTGGCCTAGGAGGCCGCGGTCCCGGGCGCGCGGCGCGGGGCCAGGCCAGAGTCCGAGCCGCGGGGACCAGGTTCTGCGGGCGCCGCGGCCGCGCTGCGGCAGAGAGTGCGCGGGCCCTGCAGCCTCGGATCCGCAGACCCCGCGCGGCCCCCCCCTCGGAAGGGCGGGTGGGGAGTGGGGAGGCGGACAGAACGCAGGACGCAGGGACGGACGCGGCGCGGCGGGCAGCGGAACAGGGTCGGGTCGGGGGCTCACCCGTGTGCGGCCGGCGGGGCGGGCGGGAAACCCGGAACTCGCGCGCTCAACTTCCCGCGCACTCGCTGCCAAGGGGGCTGTTTTCTTTTTAATATATTTTGCGCGTGTTTTTCTTCTTGCCCGCCCTCTCACTCATTTCCCACCCCCATCGGGCCGGCCGAGAAGCGGGAGGCGGCGACTTGGGTGGAGAGAGGCAGCCAGGGGAGGGGCCCTCATCACCCACCCGCTCGCAGGACTGCGCAGGGTCTGACTGCAGAGCTTTTCCAAACGTGGAGCAGGGCCTGTCACTTACAAGCTGAAAGCCCTCCAATGGCTTCCTTCCTTTACAGGCTAAATTCCAGCATTTGCACCTTGTTCTACAAAATTCTGCAGGATTGCTGTCATGTTCCAGCCTCAACTGCTGCTGTGTTCCCCTTACTGAACTCCATAACACACTCACCTTTTTTTTTTTTTTTCCTCCATAGCCAATGCGGCAAAAATATGTTCCTCTGAAATCACTTGGATCCTTTTTTTCCCCCCCAAATATCAGTTTTCCCTAAACAACTTCTGAAAGTTTAGGCTTCTCTCTTAGAACCATATATCACCGTAGCGTTTGCCTAATTACAATCTAGTCTCTTTTTACCTTCTGTGACATTAGGGACCATGCTCATTTGATTTCCAGGCCTAACTGGGGACTTTTAGCAATGGGATGCTCAACATTTATTGAATGAATGGACTATGTGAAATAGATGAGGTGTTTAATCTGAGGCTGGTTTTCATGCCCAGAGGCATGGAGATAGTGTGCCTCATCTCGGAGAGCATGGTAAGGGTTAAAGGAGTTAATAGATTTGGAAATGTTTAACACTATATATGGGACATACTAACGTTGGTTTCATTTCCTTTAGCATTAAATAACTTCCTTAACATCATTCACACAAAACCTTCAATTTTTTTTAACGATAATGCATCTTTAAAAATGTTACCTGCAAAACTGAATTGGGCAGATTGGTTTATATGAGGCTAATCTAGTGTTTTTCAATTTTCATTCAACATAGGAATTATCTGGGAATCTTGTTTGAAAGCAGATTCTGATTCAGTATCTTGGAAATTCCACATTTCTACAAAGCTCCTGAGAACGAATTATCTGAACTACCCTGAGTATCAAGACTTCAACGCTGAATGAGGGAGCCCCTCGCAGTGGCATCTTTTCTAACGTAAGGCTAGAAAAAAATAACTATTTCTCTTTGAGAAGATAAGGATACTCTAGCAAAATTCATTCTTAGTAACACACTAAACAAGACCTCACAAAACATGCATGATTTTCACTATAAAATCCAAATAGCTATTAACCTATCTAAAATTGAGTAATGGGTGTATGATTCTTCCCAAATCAATCATAATTGTTTCATGTTTGTGAGATTTATTCTGATATGCATTGCTCTTGTAAGATCATTTGTTCAAATAAATAAATTGAGTAATCTTTCCTCCAACCATGTCTTCTGGGCCATAATTTTTAAAAGGAAAGAACACTGACATGGTGCATATTAGCAACATTCTAACGCATAAAAAAATTCAGACACTATTTGGTATTATTTAAAATACATAAAAGTAATCACCATAGTCAATATTATATATGATTTTTTTAAAATGTTCTCAGAAAATACACACTTAGGAACTTTATTATCTCAAGACTTGATTTCTAAGGAAAATGCCTAAGAGCCCAGTAGTTCTTTGTACAAACTTCAGCCATAGCCACATACAAACATATCTCAGGAACTCTTAGGCTTTTCATTTTACTTTAGTGTGATATTCACTCAACATTTTGTGAAAAGTGAGAGAGGTTCCTAATTCAGAATTCAGTCCTATATTCTGTCTCTAATCAATTTATGTGCAGCGGGCATACACCTGAATTTGTTAAATGATCACCACTCATGCTATGCTCTTCTTTACTCAGCATACTGTCTTTGTTTTTATATTTTAACAATGTAAGCATTTTTAAACATCAATGATTCTACCCGCTCTTTAAATCTCCAAATCTCATCTTTCGGTCATTTGTGTTCATTCAATAATTTCTTAATGTGGGATGGTTTTTACATTTGCCTTCCCTCCCCCCCAACCCCCCATTCTCATGCCACTGCCTGGGCCTCATTTCCCTGCGTATTACCACATGAGTTTTATTTATTCATCTTCTTTATCTACATGCCAGACCCTCTTGCATTCTGCTAACTACCTTTGTTTTTCATAGTATTTCATTTAAAAATAACAAATGACTTTCAAATTTTTGCAAAATCAATCCTATCCTAACTATATATTATCTTCGGTCAAACTAATCCTTCATTTGTTCTAAATGCACATGCAATTATTTCTTTAAAAAAATATCCTTTCCCTGATTATCAAATTCTATCACCTTTCAGCCCCCTTTTCTCCAATGTTTATTTTCTCTCTCGGTAATTCTGACATACTAACTTCCTTTTCTGAAACTATTTAACATATCCATATGTACAGGTATTCCCTAACTTTTCAAAAGTTCACTTTATGCCACTTAGCTTTCGGGAAAGCCCTACATTAGTACCCGTTTTTATTAACCCAAAGAAATCCCAAGAAGATACTTGCTTTTATGGAATAAAAGGCAAAGAGTGGAAATAGCCATTAACTTTGATTTGCAGTGAGATGTTACCAGGGCAGCAGCATACTCTCCCCCCAGGAACCACACTCAGCATCTCGGCATCACGCCCCATAGCTCTGGACTGTGTGTGAGAGCATCTGTGCTCTATCTTGATTTACTGGGTGCATCACACATTAGCAAGATGCGTCCTTAAGTAAGTGCTCTTCACTTTATGCCTTGTGTTGAGTTCAAGGCTCTGACAACACTTAACTTGTTGTGGCTTTGTATATTGCTGACTTGCATGTCTTCTTAATTCTTGAAGTATTCCAAAAATATTTCAATTAATTGCCAATATTTTTCCTCATTTTGAAATAAGTTATAATTTTATCTGCATCATTTTTTTAGCTCAATTGCCTTTCAATTTAAAAGTCTGTTACATGGGTGGCTCACAGATTTAAGAGAGAATAAGATGCTGTTTTGCTTAAAGGACTGAAAACTCTACTCGCTCATATTGATGTCAATGGAAGTCATTGCTTACCTTGACATTTATTGTGGGGAAATGAGTAAATAGTTACTTTGAATATGGAAAAACTTTTGAAAATAGAAATTTATTGTACTAATTAGACCCAAAGTAGTTTCTGAAGTCTACTTAAGTCATTGCTGTGATGACGTCAACTGTCTGAAACGGTGCTATTGTAGTTACTAAGACACAAGTGGTGTTGGGAAACATTTAGCTACCCAATCTGATTGTCCTCAGATGAGTGCACAAAGAACCTTCATTTTATCTCTTTGCCCTCCCTACCTGGCTTGTACCCCTGTCTGTCCTTGCTCCAGAATTCGGACTCATCTTACTGTCTGTCCCATATCGTTCACCCTATCTTCTCAGATTCTTCGGAGTTAGTTTCTACAAAGAAATCAGACTCTCTATATCCAGTGTTGATCAGTTCTCCTAACAAATTCACTGTATTATTGTGCCAAATTCTCTTCAACCTCACCACAAGTAAAGAACAGAAGCAGTGAAAGTCTCAGATAATTCCTTTCTTAGAGAGCATTCTTTATTGATGTGCCATTCAAAAGAGAGTCCTATTTGCTCTAAACTCGATGAAGAGAAAGGAACTGAGGACTACCATCTTACTTTTCATATTAAGGAAGATCGAGCATCTTCCATAGGGAGGTTCATCTCATTACTAGTCATTTAGACAAGGGTGATTTTCTGATACCCACTATGGGGAAATGTTTTCTACTTCAACCAGAAATCTTTCAGAAGGCTAAAAATAAAAACTAAAGCAAAATGACCCTTAAACTTCGGTGGTGAGTATATGTAGATGTTCATTGAATTATTTTATTACTTTTATATATGTTTAGATTTTTCCCAATAAAAAGTGAAGGGCAACAGTTGGCCCTCCCTATTCACAGGTTCCAAATTTTCAGTTTCAACCAACCACTTACTGATCAAAGAGATTTTTTCGAACTCATCATTTTAGTATTTACTGGTCTATATTGCAGCCCATAGCATTAGTCAGCCACATAGCTGTTAAGAAAACAGTATCCCAGGTTCCATAGACATAACCTCGAAAGTCTTTGCATTAAGATCTATACCAGTCAATGCAGTAGAGAAAGTGGTACAAGACTTACAGGATACTGGGGATTGATTTTTTTTAGGTAACAATGATTTCTCCTGCTTATTCTCCTGAACCTTCTTGTATCTCCCTAAAGAGGAGTCTTATTAAGGAATACAAGCAAACTGTTACCAGCATAGAGTAGGTAATTACCTCCTCCTTGTCCTATACCAGGTCCATTTCTATAATTGGGTAACAATGTTTTATGCCTCAACAACTTTTCTGCCTATTCCTTGCTCCTGGTTGCATCTGGCAAACTCTAAATACCCCAAAAGATCTTCTAAATATACATGTAAAGTCCCTCTCCAGTTAGCTAACTTCTGTTTTTAAAGCAACATCTTTTTCTCAGGTAGTAATTGCTAAGATCTGACCTTAGTGTGTAATTGCATTTTCTGATGCTTACTCCTATGCCAAGCTGCCAAAACAACTAGTCAATTAGAGTTTAGGAACCATCTTTCCATTTAGCTACCTGCTATGTGATAGCCTCTCTACCAATCCCATATATAACTATTTTTATCGGGTCACTCCTGCAAAATACACACACACACACTATCACCAATACCTACATCTCTAAAATAAATTCCATTAAGACAAAATTTGTGTCTCGTTTAGTCGCCACCATAGTGTCAGTGCCTAGAATAAGAATTATCATACAGTAGTTTCTAAAAGTATATATTAGAGTGCGGGAAGACAATTATCTAATATAATAAAAGAGAAACATGCAAATTGACCATTACCACCAGCCAATCAGAGCGGCTATATGCAAATTAACCCAGCCAAGATGGAGGCCAATAGCCATGGAGCTAGAGCAAACCAAAGGCTTCTGTTGCAACTGCCTGCCTAGGCTGGCTGAGCCTCTGCTCACGGCCACGCCCACCAGCCAATCAGAGTGGCTATATGCAAATTAACCCAGCCAGGATGGAGGCTGGCAGGGCGGCTCTGCACTGGGAGCCTCCACGGCCAGCCGGTATAGCTGTGCCAGGTGTGTCAGCTCAGTGGGAGGGGGGTCTGGCCTGGGGCCTCCTCGGGGCATCCAGGAGCAGCTGTCCTGGGTCTGCTGCCTAGCTCTGCCCCCGGGAGCCTCCGAGGGGTATCCAGGAGCACCTGTCCCGGGTCCACTGCCTGGCTCCACCCCCTGGGGGCCTCCCCGGGGCATGCAGGAGCACGGGGCCTCTGCAGGGTGTGCAGGAGCAGCCGTCCTGGGTCTGCTGCCTGGCTTTGCCCCCCGGGGGCCTCCTTGGGACATCCAGGAACGCCTGTCCTGGGTCCACTGCCTGGCTCTGCCCTGGAGGCCTCCTCAGGGTGTCCAGGAACACCCGTCCAGGGTCCGCTACCTTCATCCGCCCCCCAGGGGCCTCCACAGGGCGTGCAGGAGTGTCTGCTGCACAGTGCAGAGAATCTGAAGCCAGTTCACTGGCCAGCTCCACCCCGGGTGTGTTTGCTCAGCAGCATGGCCCCACTGAGGGATCCTGCACCAGCGTCTGCCCCTGGCTTGCCACCCAACTCTGTGCCAGGTGTGTCCTCTCAGCGGTGGGGGCCCACCAGGCATGTGCAATCATGGGCCCTCTGGTGGGAAACGTCCAGGCCTGCACTCACCAGCCTTCCCACCCCCCAGTGCACGAACCCTGAAGGGGCTGTGGGCAGCCTGAAAATGGCTCTCAGCCCCTCACCCAGGCTGGCCAGGCATGCCAGCAGGTGGACATCCCCCCCAAGGTGTCCCAGACTATAAGAGGGCACACGCCAGGCTGAGGGACCCCCACCCCCCGAGTGCACAAATTTTTGTGCAACGGGCCCCTAGTTGAAAGATATATCACATTTCTGCACATCTTATAAATAAAGCCACTCAATGCCTCTGTTCAGGATTGTGGTTTAAATTAGGGGTGCGGCATGTCTAGCCTGAGGGCTCTATAAGGCTTACAAAATCATTTGGTCTGGCCCTGCCAAAGCATTAGGGTTGAGTTAAATGTTTGACAAATATAGAGGCTAATTTTTTTTTTTTAAATATATTTTATTGATTTTTTACAGAGAGGAAGGGAGAGGGATAGAGAGTTGGAAACATCGATGAGAGAGAAACATCGATCAGCTGCCTCCTGCACACCTCCTACTGGGGCTGTGCCCGCAACCAAGGTACATG